>CAUYQV010119471.1:0-33466 GCA_963574575.1 Galagoides demidoff | reverse complement strand
AGCATTGTTCATATTGTCATGTGGCTTCTCTACAAATAGAAGTTTTAATGGATATTGAATATTTTGTGTTGATATTCTCATTAACCCATTGTTCATTTACATTGCTTCTAATGTTTAGCTCTTATAAAAATGATTATGTCTTAAAAAAAAAAAAAAAAGCAGTGAAGAAGTATAGTTGGTCTTCTCACACTAAGAATCACATCACATATCCTAACTATATTGAAAAAAATGTATGTTTCTTTTTGCTTGAGATTTTATTTTGCTGAAAATTATAGACATATTTTATATGCATATAGTTTTTCATGGAGCATACCTCAGTATATTAAATATATGTCCTCTTTACATCTTCATAAAACTCATTATGAATCTATTATCCAAATTCTAAGAAAAAGACAATGCTTTTTTCTAAACAGAAGAGCCACCTGACACTGTGTATCTTTAGTGAACATTAAGTGGTTATGAACTTTACATTATGTGGACACTGAGTGCAAGGGGAATGGCCAGAGATGGCTGTTATCTATTACCTGGAAATTTCATGGAGGGTAATAAAGCCCAAATAATGATTTTTTGGGGGAGTGGGAGAGAGACTATTTTTCTGCGCCTTATCCCACTCCTTCCAGACTCCTCAGGTCTTACTTAAGTTGTATAAATTTCTTCTCAAATCTCGCAATCATTAGTGAGACAGTGAGCAGGGGAAACAACTAGATTTTTCCAATAATCCTTAGAAATAATATTCTAATGACAAATATAGGTGTATTTTTATAAATATTACTCACAAATTGAAATATATAAATTTTATTTATTTATTAACTTTAAAAAAGCAGATTGCCTTTCCAGGTTAAACTCACACAAAGTAAATTACTTTCATCTTAATTTTATAATTTATTCAAAATTTTCCTTTTTTTTTTTCAGAGAGTGCATACTTTAGGAATAAAGAAAAAAAATCTATGCTCAGATATGTTTTTCTTTATCTGACTATATTTTTAATAAATAAATTTTATCTATATTTTTTGAGTAATTAAAGTGAGAAAGAATGAAACAGACTGCCTTAGTGTCAGCTGAGCTGGACTCGCTCCACAATCTGGCCATGGGGCTCTTCTGTTGAATGTAAGCAATTTCATAGAACACCACTCTGTGTTTGTAATGAAACAAAATAAAACTAAAATCACTCCAAATATTCCATAGTACAACGAAACGAAGATATTTTGGAGCAAAATTTTTATATATTATTAATATTAAGTTAGCATTGATTTGAACAAAATGGCTTTGAGATGCTTAATTGTAATGCCCAGGAAATACACTAAGAAGACAACTGAAACCAGTATAGGCAAAGAAATCAAAATTGCACACTAGCAAATGTTTATTAAGACAATAAAGGAGAAGAGATCAAAAGAAAATGTATAATGTATAGAAAAAAAAGTAGCAACGTGATAGGTATAAATCCTCTGTGATAAGTGATTGTAGTACTTGAAAGAAGCCAGTCAGAAAAGGCCACAAACTACATCTTTGCATTTATGCTAAGTGTTCGGGACGGGCCAAACTATAGAGAAAAGAAGCTGGTAGGGAAGGAGGTGTACAGTGATTGCTAGTGGTCACGTTTTGAGTTCTATTTTGGTGACCAAATATCATGACGATAGTTGCGCAATTCTGTGAATATGCTAAATCTATGGAATTGTTTACATTAAATAGGTAAATTTTATACCTCATGAGTTATATCTCAATAAAGCTATTGAAATAGTATAATAGAATCATATTTTCTTTTTAACAATATTAATGGATACCCCTGTTAAATCTTAGGTGGTCTCAGTTATCTTATTCCTTACTTGTTGTCAAGGGAAGATTCAATACCATCTACATACATATAATAAAAATCCAATTGATTTTCTGAAGGACCTTTTGTCTATACCATTAGAGCAGATGTACTATTCTAAAAATAAAGAACGTGGTAGAACTCCTGAGCTCAGGAATTTGAGATCAGCCTGAGCAAAAGTAAGACCCCATCTCTAAAAATAGCTGGGCATTATGTAGTGTCGGGCACCTGTAGTCCCAGTTATGTGGGAGGCTAAGACAAGAGGACCATTTGAGCCCCAGAGTTTGAGGTTGCTGTGAGCTATAATTCCATAGCCCTCATAGAGAGTGACAAAGTGAGACTCTGTCTCCAAAAAAAATAACAAAAACAAAGAGGTAAAACAAGAGAAGAAAGGGGAAAAATTCATAGTCCCCACAATTTGTAGGAAGAAATAAAACGACTTTTTCTTTTATTTTAAAATTTTAAAAAGTCTATTCTTTATAGGGCCACCTTCTGGTTTTAAAGCAGTTGAAGCAGAGTGGGTGCACATAGGAACTCCCCGGATAGTCTTCCAAGGACAGAGGAGACTTAGATGTGTTTGCAGCCGGAATCACACAATCAGTCTTAAGAAGGCTATGCACCTGTAGTTTCAGGGTAGCAATAAGGAAAAATGACAATAGGGCCGTCAAACACAGACTGTGGATGCAACCTGCCCCTGCACGCCCTCATCTTGTTAGCAGAAAGAGAAGATGATTCCTGAAGGTTGGGGAGTGAGTGTGCCGACTGGCATGTTTTCCAGGGAGCCTTTTTCCAGGGAAGGACGGATTGGATCCCTAGCACAGGTCTGATGGGTTGATGCTTTGATCTTGATAACCACAGGGAGTTGCAGAGTAAATTCAGCAACTCTAAAATCTAAAGTGAAGCCAGAGTAGGAGGAGAGGTAAGCTTGAGCAATGAGAGAATCATGTTACAGTGGCCAAGAAAAGGAAACAGGCCATAATTTACACCAATCTTCACCTCACAGCAAAGGACGCTGCCATGGGATAAGAGGGCAAAACAGCCACCCAGCAGGAGAAATTTCAATAGACACCAGAGGAAACTCGTTTATAAAACAAAAATTAATTATTTTCTTCACGCCATTATATCACATAAAACCACCTACAAACCTCACTGCCACAATGAGGAGAAGGAAAAACAATACCAGAAGATGAGAAGCTCCCCCAATACAGGTACTAACACAGAAGGAGTGGGCATTTACCTGGGAGTGGTCAACCACTTCCATCAGTCATATTAACTGATCATGTATTAATGACTATTAATGACCATATTACCACTAATAGTCAAAATGAATTTTCTATCCCCCAGCAGTAACAGGGCTTCCAATGGTACAATGAGATCAACGGAAAGGAAGTTGCTTGTCTATAAATTTACATTTTCAGCACTGTACATTTGGGGCTCTGTATACCACCTTCCATATGCTGACCTTCAATTTTATGAGGGCCATGCAAGGTTGGGGACACACCACCACTAGTATGACATGTTGCACAATATTGGGGGATTGAGGTTGGTTAAAAACAATACAAAATCTTTTGCTTCATGCCTAAAGCAATGAGCATTTACCAGGGGACACAGTCCAGGGGCTGAGCCTACCTCCCTGCCTATTCATTTTCCCAAGGCCATGTCTTGATCCCACTAACAGAGTTAAAGTTTTTAAGAATGTCTTTCTTTTTTTTTTCTGAGTGAAGCCATTTACATTCAAATTCCACAATAAGACATGGTCCATAGCTGTCTAAGACATCAAATAATCTCAAGTAAAAAATGGTTGGTGAGGTTAAAAAGTTTGAAAAGTATTAAAAGTTTGAAAAGTAATAAAATACTAGTCAAGACACAAGGGGGTCTCTCCTGTTGTCAGAGACCACAGCCCTCTTTAATAAAGCAAGAGCAAAATTCCGTCTCCCCAGGGGTCCTGTTTTGTCATTATGTTTTTACGAAACTAATTTTAACTTTGGAAAATGGCCATTCATGTAAATCTGTAGATTTTATAAACTTCTACTGTGGTTAATAAAGAGCAAAGATAGAAACATAAGGAAAACATTTCTGGTATTCATCTGTTTAGGGAGCTTGATTCACCAAAGGAGGCATATTACATAGGTAACATTCATAAAGATAACAAATCCTTAGGACTTAAAGCACCCGGGTAATATTTTATTAATTAGGGATATCTATAGCCCACTCATTTTATCCTCACAAAGAACACTAGCAGGTACCATGTCACCCGGTATTTAGGTGACAAAGCACAGGTGCAGGCACAGGTCAGGAGGGGAAGCTGTCCTCTTTCCACCCAAACCGCGGACAGCCCAGTCTGCCCACTTAGTCTCAGCACAAGGCTGCTCTTCACGCCCCCAACCCCTGACTTCAGTTCTTCAAAACTCTTTTTAACTCTTAAGACATTGCAAATATTTTCTTATAAATAATCTTAAATTAAAAATATATTTTTGCTTTCTATTTAATCACAGAGTTGCCCAAAAGGTGAAAATAATAGATCTTGATGAACATCCTTGCTTTAATTCCTGAGCTTCTATGCAAGCAATAGATTCACACGCTTTTAATTTTATTACCAGGAAGTAAAAGCATTACATATATTGTAGCTTTATTTTAATCTTAAATTTATACATTTAAGGAATATGTTAACAGGGTTTTTAAGTAAATATATTTTTGCATAATTAATTTTTGCAGGTGGTTTGGTTACCTGAGAAACTAGAAGACGAGGAAACCAACTTGGAAAAGGTGGTTATTCTCTGAAACCACTAGAAATAAAAGGGATCCGGACATGAAGTTCTAGGAACTAACATTTTCTGTTGTTTGAAAGTGCTCCAAAATGATTTTTTAAATAAGCTTGGAAAAGGTGAGCTATACCTCTAAGCTTTCGCTGAAAATTATCAGTCACATGATTAGTTCTGGCAGTTTCATGGCATGAATTCTCAACAACAGTGATTAAGTGTAGTCAATTTAGGTTAAAGTCTGAAATTGAATCAAACAGAAGCAGGTAAATACTTACATCTTATGCCTATGTGATGAAAGTCTTTACCATATGAAAAACATTTCTACATTTTGAGAAATGTTAATTCACATTTAAGTTTCCAAGAAAAACATATGAATATTTTATAGATTTTTCCATAGACTTTACTAAGTGCATTTGTGTCTATCATAAAATTGAAAATCAATATGTATTACTCACAAAATGTATGCTTGATAAACCCAATTTAGCTATAGCAAATTTTAAATGTTCCAAGGTCTCTCAAATCCATTACATGAGATACTTAAACCACCAAATGTCAAAAATGAAGGAATTGCATATTATCCACTTAAAATAACATAGAGAAAAAGCAAAGCACATATCATACTTACTAAAAATTATGATAATGAAATGAATTGATTTTAAGCAAATGAGTTTGAATGAATATATAAATCAGGCTCCTTTCTTCACTGAGAAATGTGAAATATTGGACTCCTGTTTTCTATTCTACTTAATTTCCCTCATGCATTTAGAGAATATAAGTTCTTCAAGTAAGAAAAAATATTGGAGAAGAATTATTTAGCAAATATACAGTCTGTGGACTTCGTGTTGGTAATATTCTAATTCTAGTCTATTGGTTATTTGCCAGTATACCCTAACTTTTTGTTGATTATGGTCACTCTGTCATGCTATCAGGTATTGTTCATTTTATTTAAGTATACTTTTGTACATATTTTTAGCACTCAAATTGTTTCATATTTAGCCACTGGAAGCGCTTTCAAGCTGTCCCCTGAGTACGTTCGATAAATTCTCATTTTTCTTTGAGTATTTCTTTATTTTATATGCAAAAAGATATGTAAGGTTTATCTTATACCTTCCTTGTTCCAGGCATGGAATTTAACTTTTCTTTAAAAAAAACCACGGTTCCTTTAAGTAGAGAATACTATTTAAAAAGCAAGACCTAGGCGATCAAAGTGCTCACATATCAATGAACAGAGCTAGGAATTACTCATATGTGTGTATATCTATATAACATATGCATACATGTATGTGTATCTAGTAATTTTTTGTATAGAGAGACAGATATCTACGCAGACATGTACTTATCCGGTTCATACTGATATACAGTTGATCCTTGTACAACATGGCTTTGAGCTAGGTATGTCCACTGATACGTGATTTCTTTCAGAAAAGTTACACCAACTTGTCTGAATTTGTTCAGTATAATGTTTGAGAGTTTTGTGTGTGTCAGAAGTTCGATCCTTCTCATCACTAATAGTCCAGATGTGTGTGTGTGTGTATATACCATTAGTTGTTTATGTATTTTTACCCTACCTTGGCTTAAGTTAGGTAAGTTAACAAGGTAAGTTTCTAGATTTAGTTGACAATGAATAACACTATTGTAACCATTCTTGTAAGTGGCTTTTTGTAGACCCATACTTTCATTTCACTAGCTTATACACCTGGAAGTTAATTGACGTTAGCAGGTGGATGTAGGTTTAATATTAAAGGTAACTTCCAAACTATCTTTAGATATGTTTTTTTTTTAATTTTTATTGCATTTTAGTCTCTAATAATTTAATCCACTATCAATTTGGTACGAGAGTTGTAATGACTTCCCATTGTATAATATTAAGTTTTTATTAATTTATTTTTATTTATTTATTATTTATTTATTTATTTGCAGTTTTTGGCTGGGGCTGGGTTTGAACCCACCACCTCCAGCATATGGGGCCAGCACCCTATTACTTTGAGCCACAGGCACCACTCATATTAAGTTTTTATTAATTTTAGACACCTTGAAAGAGTATCTATATTGCTTTTGCTTCAAAGTTCCCTGATGATTAAAAATGGTAAGCTTTTCTTATTTTTATTTTTTGAGACACAGTCTCACTCTGTCTCCCTGGATAGAGTGCTGTGGCATCATCTTGACTCACAGCAATCTCAATCTCTTGGGTTTAGGCAGTGCTCTTGCTTCAGTCTCCCCAGTAGCTGGGACTACAGGCAACCCCACCAGACACAGGTAGTATTTTTTTATTCTTAGGGATGAGGTCTTGCTCAGGCTGGTCTCCAATTCCTGAGCTCGAGCAATCCACCTGCCTCCACCACCCAGAGTGCTAGGATTACAGGTCTAAGCCACCATCCCTGCCTGGTAAGATTATTTTATTTGCTTTCTCCCATGGTGAATGTTACTTCTAGGTATTTGCACGTGGTTTTTAGTGCTTTGCTTTGGATTACTGACTTACAGGTGCTTTATGTACATTCCACCTTAATTCCTTTGATAGAGATGTGTTAACATATATGTTATTAGATATATGTTTGCATAGGCTTATCTATTTTCTAAACAATATCATTTGTGAGCAAAACTTTAAAATTTGATTTGTCTAAATTGTCACTTATTCTGTAATGGTTATTGATCTCTTTACATTTTTCAATGAAAAAGGCCCCCTTATGGCTCACAAAAAAGCTTCTCCTACATATTTTCTTTAAAGCTTGATAGTTTTTGCTTTTGCATAAAGATCAATGATCATCTAAAATTAGTGTCTTTGTGTACGGTGTGAGGTACAAGTCACTTTTATTTTTCCCACGAGACTATCCGCCAATTCCATTACCAGGTTTTAAAAAATCTTATTTTCCTATTACCACTTTGGATACTTTGTCAAAAATAAATTAATTGTACATGTGGTTCTGTTACTAAAATCTTTCATTTTTTTATCATTATTTTTGGCTAGCAACACACTTTCTTGACATTAAGTTATGAAGTCAGATGGTCTAATTTTTTGAGGCTTGTTTTTTTTTTTAATTTCAATAATTTACTTTTGCCATTATAAGTGGATATATTTGCACAGTTATTCTTCCAATATATGATCAGGTTCCTTTTTTCCATTTGATGCACCTCTTTTAATGTTGCTCAACAATGTTTTGTAGTTTTCTATATAGATGTTTTTATTCTTCTGTTTTTAAAAAATATGAAGTATTCTATGCTTTTGCAGGTTTGTAAAAAAAATGTTTTTTAGCATTATTTTCTGATGTCTACTTAAGCCTAATGTCGTAATGGAGGAAGACTTTTAGTGTCTTAGAAAAGAGCATGTGTTTTGCATGTGAGTAAAATATAAATAATCATGGCAAGAAAGCAGAGTGCAGCACAAAGAGATAAGAGAGGGGTGGCACCTGTGGCTCAGTGAGTAGAGCGCCAGTCCCATATACTGAGGGTGGCAGGTTCAAACCCTGCTCCAGCCAAACTGCAACAACAACAACAAAAAATAGCCAGGTATTATGGTGGGCATCTGTAGTCCCAGCTACTTGGAAAGCTGAGGCAAGAGAATTGCCTGAGCCCAGGAGTTGGAAGTTGCTCAGAGCTGTGGCACAAGACTCTTGTCTCAAAAAAAAAAAAAAAGAGAGAGAGAGAGAGAGTTAAGAGAGGTAGATAAATGCATGGATAGGACGGATTAAATAACTCTGGCACCCTTTCTGAATCTGGATGGGCTCTATTAAATGTTTACAGGATAGAATCTTGTTACAAGAGTGTTACTTTGGCAATGTTGGACTATGGATTTTAAGAGAGTGGATTTTAGGAGACTTCCTAATTCACTCCTCTTGAAAGACTTGCCCTTAACCTCAGCACTAATGACATTTTGAATAGATACGTTTTTGTTGTTTTCAACTTCCTAGCTTATTATAAAGGGTATGCAGTATCCCTGAACTCTATGTTGTATTTATTTGTGAGGTCTGCACCACAAACTGGGCAGCTTAAACAACAGAAATTTATTTTTTCATGGTTTGAGATGTTAGAAGTCCAAGATCAAGCTCTTGGGAGGATTGGTTGCCTCTGAGGATAATGAGAAAGAATCTTTTTCACAAGTCTCCCCTAGCTTCCAGGGTTTTGCTGGATATCTGTGGGGTTTTGTGTTTACAGAAGCATCTACTCAATCTCTTCCCTCCTCTTCTTCCTCATGGCAGTCTCTCTCAGTGTACGTCTCTGCCAAAACTTTGCCTTTTGATAAGGACACAAGTCCTACTGGATTAAGGACCCGTCCTACTCAAGTACAACTTCATATCCACTATGTCTATCTGAAATGAAACTATTTACAAAATGTTCATCTTCTGAAGTGACCTAACCGGGGGTTAGTGCCCCACAATTTTTACACCACACAATTTTTCTGAGGACACAATTCCACACAGAGCTATTCCTCTAAAAAAATCTGCCTGCCCTTATCTACCCTGTTATGAGGTGGCCCATGACAGTCACATGGAGAACAGCACACACAGAAGGATGTCCAAGCAACCACGGCTCATCAAAGGGGAAAATTTGTGCCATCGTTAGGTGTTATAGTACAACCTTTGTGTACTATAACTCACATGCTTTAATGTGCAAATTTGTACTTTTTTCCCCCCACAAAAATCTTATCTCATTGGAATTAGCTTAAAATTTAGAATATCCCAGTTTAGATGAAGCCCAGTTGTAGGCGAGACTCCTTGATTATTATTTCTCTGTTTTAGCTTTTGAATATAGCTTTTCTTAATTCAGAGACTTACAGTTTAATAAGACAAGTTATCCACCCATTTATATTCTCCATACACAAAGCTAGACAGGGCCTGGAACACTTCAATAATTCACATGTGTTAAAAGGGGGGAAGAGGAAAGAAAGTATATAACAGAGACTGGTCCACAGAGCTTCTGTGGTCTCTCTTCTGTAAGCCATAAGTAATGGTCTGTGTTGCAGCTGAGTTATTTTCTTAGCCAGCTCCTTGGCAGACCCACAATTCTCTGTGAATTAGGTCCTCTCTATCTTGAGGTGAGAATTAGAGTGTGTCCTTCAGGTTTTTAGAAACATTTTTATTTACCTGAGGGGTGTACATGCCTCTGCCTTAAATAGTCTTAACAAAGATTTATAAAACCATGCACCCATGACCTTGACCTAAACCCAAGTTTTACTGGTCATATTCTAGATTTTAATCATGGCTCGCAGTCTATTTGGAAATTTTTTTACCAGCTGGAAGTCTCAAAATAAGAGTATTTATTTTTCAACATAGCAATCCTATGTTAAAAATATTTTTTCTATATTTTGGTTGAAAACAACTCGTCAATATCTCTTTTCTTTCCTATTTTGTCATAGGCCAGTAAATGGAGCTCTTTGGTAATTTCCATGTTTTGCCCCCAATTTTTTTACCCTAGTCCAAAAGATATATTTTGTAACTTCTACATTGATACAGATAATAAATGGTTTTACCAACATTTGGTCACTATATAACATGCTCCCTTCCCCTCCAGTCTCGGTAACAATTTCCTCCTTGTTTTTCCAGATACTAACAAAATGGTTCTGCTGTCCTTGTAGCTTTTCTCCGAAATCGTCCCAATGCCACAAATATTAGGTTTTAGTTATGATAGACTTTCACTTCTAAGTACTAATGTCTAGTTATCTTTATCTACAAAACAACTGACTCACACAAAGACTTACGCGGCAACCTATTATTTCTCATAAATCTATGTGGCGAGTGGGCAGTTCTGCTGATCCCTATTTTGTTGAATGAACTCACTGATGAACTTTTCTTATCATGATACTTATTTTTTACTTCTTATGTAAAGTATATTTCAGTTGTCATTGTTGTTTTAGCTGTCCCAGGCCAAGTTCAACCTTGCCAACCACGGTGTATGTGCTGATGCCCTACCCGAGCTACAGGTGCTGACAACATAGTTCTATTTACTGCATTTGTGATACTATTATCTTACACATTGTACTTACTTATACTATTTATACTTCTCACCATTCACAGTTATGAAGTTTGCTCTAAACAGCCGCATGTGTTTTAAAGAACTCAAGAGATGGAAGATTTATATATTCCAGTATTATTTGCCTATGTAGTTTCCATTTTCAAAAACTTCATGTCTTCCTAAATTTACTTTTCCATTTGGTGGTACTTCTTTTTAATTTGGGGGGTAAGACATTTATAATTTACTCTTAGTTATTTTGAAATACACCCTTGCATTGTGCACACGAGGGAGGGGTGAGAGCTTTTGGTGGGATATCACCTAAGGTGCTATTTCTTTCTAGGGGGAAGAATGAACTTCCTTTCAAATTTTTTTTTTGAGTTTTATATATTACATATATTTTATTACAATTATTTTCACTTATGTTTATAAAACACTTTTAAATTACACATTTGGCTGAGGTATTTCTATTGAGTATCATTAGCCCCAACTATGGCTTCACAGATGTGAATGTGTACTAAGTCATCTGAGGATATTACTGAAATTCAGATTCTGATTCTATAGGATAGAGATGGTCTGAAGACATAGATATCTTTTCATTTTTCATTTCATCATTCCACTTTTATTAATATTATTTTTAATTTTCAAATAGTAATTATGTACAGTATAATATTTTGAGACATATATAGAGGTAGAATGATTAAATTGCACTCATTATTATATAATTCATTTATCATTTTTATAGAAATAATTTACTTTATTCTTTTATTTTGAAATATATAGTGTTTTGTTACCAACTACATTGCCTTTCTATAAGACAGATCTCAAAACTTACTCCTCCTATCTATCTGAAATTTAGTCATTAATTTTCATCCCCTCACCTTCCTACCCCAACCTTGGGTAACTATCACTCTATAATTTACTGCTGTGAGTTCAACTTTTTTACATTCTACACAGAAGTGAGATTGCATGGTATTTTTCTGTGTGTGTGTGTGCCTGGCTTATGTGGTTGCAAATTTGCAAATGACAAAATTTCTTTGCCTTTTAAGGTGGAACAGTGTTTTATTGTATATAAATATATATATACACACACACTCACACACAATAAAATACTAATACTTTTATTCATTCTTCTATCAATAGACATTTATGTTGGTTTAATACCTTGGCTATCGTGAATAATGCTACACTTATATGGGAGTGCAGATACACCTTTGACATAGGGATTTCAATTTCTTTGGATATATACCCAGAAGTAGGATTATGGAATCATATAGTACATCTACTTGTAGTACTCTATGCCATTTTTTAAAAATGGCTTTATTAATTTACACTCCCACTTGAGTTCTTTCTTCCCTGCATCTGGCCAACTTTTACCTTTCATCTTTTTGATAAAAGTAATTCTAACAAGAGTAAAGTGATATATATTTGTGTTCATAATTTGCATTTTTCTAATGAATACTGATGCTGAGCATTTTTTTTTTTATGTATCTGTTTTCCATCTGTATGTCTGCCTTTGGGAAATTTGAGAAATGTCTGTTCAGATACTCTTCCTATTTTTTTTTTCAGGTTATTGATTTTCATGCTGTGAAGCTAATTGTGCTCCTTATATAGTTTGGATATTAACCCTTTAACAGATGTTTTCAAATATATTTTCCTCTTCTGTGGGTCTTTTTGTTTTGTCAACTGTTTGCTGTGCAGTAACTTTTCAGTTTGATGCTATGCCAATTTGTCTTCCTTTGCTTTGTTGTCTGTGCTTTCAAGGTCATATCCAAAACACTGTCGCCTATTCCAATGTCATGGAAAATTTTCCCTAGGTTTCCTTCTAGTTATATTACTATAGTGAATGTATTGTGAGGACGAAGTCTGTCTAGTGAAGAGTTAATTGTATTCTCAACATTGTGCGAATATGTTGTATTGTCTCTGGATTTTGTTTTCTTCCTTTAAGTAATAATGCCATTTATTACAGCAAGATGGCAACATAGCTGAGCTCAAACTCTAAGTGCTATGTCACTGTGTTTGGCAGAAGCTGTGTCCACTCAACTCTTCTTCCTTGCCCTAGCGACTTCCACTGGAAACTTGAGAATCCCTGTACATGTGCTGTTCAGTCATCAACCAAGGATCCGCCATCTATGTGAGATCTCCATGCCCTTCCTCATGAGACTGCCTCCTTTCATGGACCCTCCCCTCCCTTCACTTTTATACCATTCTAGAAGCTTCAAATTGTCCTCTGACTCTATACACACCATATAGGCGAAACGCCTATATGCCTCTGGCCAAAAAAGCCATTTGAGAGAAATCAGTGAAAAGACTTTGTGCAGGCATACTTATAAGAAACTGAGGCAGAATCCCACGTGGCCAGGTTGGTTGTGAGCCTAACATGACCAAGGCTTCGGCTGGAATAGCATTTACTCGTTAAGGAATTAAGGTTGACTTTATAAGACCAATAAAAAAGCCCTTTGAAAAACTGGCCAGATACCCATCAGTAACCTTTCCTGATCTATGGTAAGTAACGAGGGTCACTTGCTGACAGGTCCCAGAATGGAAATGTACTTGGGTACCTCAAGAGAAGAGGAATTTACCCAATGCATATAGGTATCTATTGGCACAGATGAAACTTGGGCTCCTGAAAGGCTTTTGAGAAGTCCAACCTGAAAATTCCTTATAAAAGGTTCCAGCAAAAACCCCCTGATTTAAGGCCTACATGGGAGCAGAGATTTGCACACAAATTCTTGTATGCCCAAGAAGTTTATGCCTTGTTTAAAGATCAGAAGTAACAGCCTCCAAACAGCAAGGCCAGCAAGGGCAGGTATTCAATCTACCTTGTTCCTTCACAGCCTCAGGCATCATCAGATAAGAACAAAGAAGTAATGGCTAACAACATGTTCTCCATTAAGTTATGTTAAATTAGGTTATTGAAAGGGTTATGTTAAAAGGTGTATGTTGAGTGTATTATTGGAAGCTAATCACAAGGTAGTCACATGATGTTTAAATGGATCAACGAGGTCATTGCTGTATTGTGCGCATGTACAAAATTACCTATATAAACCAACCACAAATAAAGAAGCTCATTATTTTGCCTGAGTGAGTAGATGGTCACCTTTATTTAAAACACAATTTCAATAAGCGTGCTTATTTTCCACGACATCGCTTTTCCACAAGACCCTTACAGCAACACACCAAAGATGGCAGCTTTTTCCTACTGTTTTCCCTGCTTGTGGAATATAAACAGAAGAGGTATAAACAGAAGATGGACTTAAGTGAAAAGCAAAAGAAAGACAAATTTTATCTACTAGAGTTTCTTTCTTTCAAAGTCAACTCCCGATTTCTTCTGCTCTTGGAAACTCTTTATTGCCTTCAAGTAGTTTTTATGATTGTTTAGAGTTTATAAACATCATCTAAAGAATGGCTTGTCTATGTACTTCATTATACTACTACAGAAGCCTCCAGGATTACCATTTCCCTTTTTAAGTCCATAGTGTCTCAGATATCTGAAAGCACTGATCTTTGTCAAAATGCAGTTTTTACCATACAATTTTTTCTTTCTTTTTTTTTGGAGACATAGTCTCACTCTGTTGCCCTGGGAATAATGCCATGGCCTCATCATAACTCTTAGCAACCTCACACTCATGTGCTCAAGCCATCTTCTTGGCTCAGTGTCCCAACTAGCTGGGACTATAGGCACACACCATCATGACAGTTAATGTTTGTATTTTTAATAGAGACTCACTCTTACTCAGGCTGGGGGACTCAGGCTGGTCTGTTAACCTCTCAGAGTGCTAGGATTACAGAGGATTCTGTCTAATTTATTTATTCTCATTTTTCTCTGTGCCACTTCTCCCTTGATTCACATGCCCAGTGCTACAAGTATTGTCTTTGAAAATGTGCCATTGTGCCTTGCTTTAGTCTGAATGTTTGTGACATTCTCCCCCAAAATTAATATATTGAAATTTAATTACCAAGGTAAAGGTATTTGGAGTTGGGGCCTTCGGGGCATGATTACATCATGAGAGGAGAAACCTCATGAGTGAGATTCTGAGGTGCCTAAGGGTATCATGTCTTTGTGAAAGTGACCACACAGAGATCCCTCATCCTCCCACTGTTAGCAGTGAGAAGAAGCAGACCCTCATGAGACACTGAATTCCTGGCTACTTCATTCCCAACTTCCTAGCTTCCAGAATTATGAGAAAATAAGCTCCTGTTGTTTACAAGCCACCTAGTTTATGGTACTTTTTGTTACAGAAGTCCAAACATCTCTTATACAATTAACAAACTTCTTTATATTATTTACTAAATGTATCTTCTTACCTCAGTAAAACCCATTCCATTGTAATTTCATCATACTCTTTCAGCCCGCTTAAGCAATTGCTTTTTCTATAACTTTAGGTCTAGAGATAGGACTGCATTCCCTCTGCTGCTCACTGACCCAGTGGACCTATCATTGTTCTTCAGTTCCTCAATTTTGGATACTTCCAGTCTCTTATTCTATGTGTCACCTCTGAGGACTGAGAAAAATCACACAAATTTGAAGACTAATGTCAGGAAATGGATAAACTATACATCCACACTACCAAAGATTTTATAACTGAAGCCTCTTTTGGAGAAAGGAGACAGAATCCCAGTAGAATCAGCACTAATACAGACAGAAATTCATTGTCTCAAAAGCAAACCCAGAGAGTCATACAGGTGCAGATGACCCCGGGTATATTAGAGACTAGAACTCTGCCCCAGGTATATTAGGGACAAGAACTTTGCCTTATCTGTCTTTCTGGCTTTTATAGCTTTTCTTGCTATCTTTCTGATTCTCTCTGTCCTTCTACAAACTGTTTTTTCTCTCAAACTGAGTAATCAGTAGTTGTGGACTCATATGTTTTCAATAACAGATATAATCTGAGCAACCTTTTCTCACATGCTTCATTCTAAATCCCAAGAAGGATTTCTGAACTTGGTTTATGGTAGATGAAAAGTCTAGTCAAAAGTTGAGGCTTCTTTAGAATAATGTGGTTAGAGGAATCATCTTCCAATGAAGGTCAATGCTGTCATCAATGTACAGGAAAATGTATATTTATTTAAATGTGAACTATTTTATACTTTCCTTGGATTATTAATTCTATTACTTTTTTTACTACTCAGAGAAAATAGCCCTACCTCTGAATTCCAGAGAAAACAGATTCCATCAGACAATCACCTCTCCAAATTTCGACCAAAAATTCTAGCCTTATCTATGCATCCTTTTGCTGGATAATTTATTTTTAAATAATGACAAATCTGTCTCTCTTCTTGTCTAAAGCTAATGTTACTACCAGATTTCTAGATTTCTGTCTTATCCCAGGCCATTGCCCTCTGTTAATCATATTCCCTGATTCCTATAGATTTAGTCCCTGCTTTTGTGCTAACATCGTCCCATTCTTTATTTACATTAATAAGTAGGATGAGATCCTGGAAGGAATGAAATGGCACAACTGAGCTCAGACATTTGAGGATAATTTAATATGAGACTGTGTACAAAAGTGTGACAGGGGAGACTGAAACCCCCAAAGATGGAGTGGGTCTTTTCTGAGTTGGAGGGAAGCTGGTATTAAAATCTGAGACAAAGGTGTGGAAACCAGGGGAAGTGAGCTAATAAATGTGTCCTCCTCCCTTATTTTTTTCTTACTCAGACTCCCATTTACCAAATTAAAAGAAAGCTTGAGAAATATGCATCATGTAGTTTTTACCTTCTTGGAAATAACATAGGTCTGAAAGGGCAAATGGAAGATAGCCATCTATCCTTTAATCCACATAACATTGATGAAACATACTTACTTGGTCTCACACATGTCCCAGTTGGCCCCATATCTCTTTCTTACTTCCCTGACAAAGATTTTCAAGGAGTAACCTTGTCTTACTACCCCCTTTATCATTTAATCTATATATCCTCCCATCTATACCAACACCTCCCATCTATACCACCATCAACACCTCCACTAAAGCTCTTCTGGTGAAAGTCACCAACACCAGCCACCTATTTATTTGATAATACTCTTTCTGGATCGTTTTTCACATCTAAGCTTAAAGGACTACCCACAATTATTAATATTTCTTACTATTTCTTCCTCATTTCTTCTCTTCTCTTTTCCTATACTTTCTTATTGTGTGTTCCTTTCTCTACCCATCCTTTATATTTTAGTAACCTGAGGAAAGAACTTATGTTTTCTCTCTCTTGGTCTTTCTCTCATGCACACACACACAATGTGTGTGTATATAAAAGGTGTGTATACATTTCTTTTCCACTGATGCTTTATAAAACTATATTCCTTCCAGAATACTCTCCTATGGGTCAGATGTACATTAGGATTATGTAAAGCAGACAAA
The DNA here is from genome assembly GCA_963574575.1 of Galagoides demidoff. Taxonomy (NCBI): domain Eukaryota; kingdom Metazoa; phylum Chordata; class Mammalia; order Primates; family Galagidae; genus Galagoides; species Galagoides demidoff. The sequence continues at coordinate 16,597 of CAUYQV010119471.1, read as the reverse complement.
TTCAGTAGACCCTCTTCATTAAACATGCCTCTTTTACTCCTGTGGCCCTGGAGGAATAATCCATTTATTCATTTTAGGAAAAAACAAGATTTTTCTTTTCCTCACTTACACATCTGAACATCACAACACCTTAGCTTATTTGGTCTGTCATCTAAATATATCCTGAATTAATCCAGGTGGCCAAGCCCTGTTTCCATATATGGTATCTACTCTAGACCACAGCACCATAGCTACAAGCACTTAACTTTTTCTCTACTTCAAGTATGTCAGGGGGTTATAACTGCTCCTGTTATAAAAAAAAAAAAAAAAAGCAACTGAGTAGGCTGATACTTATGCTTTACTATAGTCATCATTTTTTTTACCTATATATGTCTCATAACATCATGTTGTAACCTCAAATACACACAATAAAATGTATTTTTTTTTAAAAAACAGAAAAAAGAAAAAAAAAGCTTATCAAACTCTGCAATTTTAAGGGATCTCTCAAAGCTTAAATTTGATCATATTTTCCCCAGATTAATAACTTTCCATTGCCTTGAGTATTCCTTAGGTGGTATTTCTACTTTAGACAGTTTAACACTCCAGACTCAGGCTCTTAGGGTAATTTTTAGCTAAATCGAAAATACTCAAGCTTTTTGAATTCCTATGATTTCTTCTGCCTCCTATTTTATTTTACTTTAAATTTATTCCTGGAACATTCATAGCACTAAGATATTCATGACAATTTAGAAATCATCAACATGTATTTCTTTCCATCTGAAGGGAAAAGATCATTTCCCACATGCTGGGAAATGGGTAGTCGACATGTTTGAATAGATTCGATCAGCCTGAAAAGCATATATAGTGAAAAGGTGAAAAAGTTCAGGACAGGATACTGAATAATACCAAAATTGCAGGGTGAGTAACATCCCCCAAATTAAGAAAGGTAAAAATTTAGAAAATAACAGCCGTGTTATCACTTTCTAATTTTGCAAAGCATTCCGATTATTATGAATTCATTGCAAGTCAATCCTTCTCTGTGATTTTCAACTTAATTATAATTTTCTCTCATTGTAAGAGTGTCAAGAGTGTACTATTTCCTATTGGTAATGAAAATCAAATGTGATTCATATAAAATGTAGGTTGTACTTAAGCATTTCTCTAAACATGCCAGACCTGTCATTTTATTTTTGCACAGATGGGGTTACTTAGACAGGACTGGCTGCATGATGATTTGTTGAGTGAACTGTGTAACATGTTCAATATAGTATTTTCATTTTTGTGGTCAGTGACAAGATTTTTTTTTTCATCTGATATGCTTTCTTTACAGAAAATGTAGTCCAATACAACTACCCACACAAATGGAAGGTTATGAAGAAAAAAGGAAAGGGATGTCCAACTGATAAATAGGTTTGATTCATTAACAAGAAGTGTGATCAACATAATAGAATTACAGAAATGTTTTATCAAGATATGAAGTAGCTCCCATCCTAAAATTAAAAAAAAAACAATAACAGGGAAATGAATAAAAGAAGCAAAAATAATTAGTTCTGTTTATAAATTGTAAAAAGAAATATTCTTATTCCCAACTCAGGTTTTCTTTATGTGAGCTAAGTGTCCTCAGCATGCGAGTTTTTATATTGAACTAAACGTAATGATTTAATCACTGGGGAGGTGAGCACCATACCAGCAGCAGTAAAACCAATATTTACTCCATGTTCACTGTTTTAATCGTTACACAGAACAAATGGGAGGCAATGTCATCAATATCAACTATTTAACGAATAGTGTTTTCTGTTGAATTTGTACCTTATGATGAGCCCAGTATTTTAAAGTTCACTCAGTTTATCTGACCACGCCTCCAAAATAATACTCATGTTGTCCTTTCCATTAAAAGAATTTAATCAAATTGATTTTTTGTTAATCTACTAAATTGATCCGTAATTGACTTTAAGACATTTTCAAAACATTACAGATGGTTGCCTGTAGGGTGTGGCCAAAATATTTTGTTCTCCAAGGATGTTGAGCATAGCTGTAGTTTGACTAGATTGAAGCGTTTAATTACAACATCTGCAGCTTCCCCCTGTAGCTCAGCCCAGGGATGACTGAGACATGGCCTGTGAAGGCTGAAAAACTAATTGCTCCATTATCTGCACGCTAGTCTTCTTCACTTCACAAGCATTTAAAAATATATACTTAAATCTGCTTTCTAATTACAAGTTCCCATAGCAGAGTGTCCTATCCTGAAAACAGCATTATGATTCTGGCTTTCAACACACTTAAGCATTTGTATTTTGCTGTTTTCTCTCTTCTGTGTTTACTTTCTTTTGCAAACGTGTTTAATGGCTAATTACCATTTCAGCTTTTTTATCTTAATTGCTTCATGTTTAGAGACACTTGTCATTAAAGCTGTAGCAGATAAGACGTTCACTCAAACAATATTTTCATTTTCCTTGTTCCTACGTAGCTTTATCAAAATGACATTCTTATTAATTTAAGTACTTCCTTTCTTGTGAATCAAACAATAATGTACATCAAAGCCTTATCTTTTTTTGTATGAGGTATTGGACACTTTTATATTTCAGAAGAAAAGAGTAACAACTTATTTCTCAGTACTGATACATGATAGAAATACAAAGATCATTTCCTTAACAATAATATATGCAAGCTTATTTTTTCCCTGGACTCTTTCGTTTAATGAAATTCAATAGTCAAATGTTTCATTTTATGAGTTTTAAATTAAGAGTTTAATTAGTAACTAGTAAATGTACACTTAAAATTTTGAATTTATGCATCATACTTTATACTTGACATAAATATGAAATATATTTATTGTATACAAATGATTTTGATATATACAATGAAATAGCTAAATCTATTTAACAGATGTATTGCTTACTTAATTGATAAGATGCATACTTATCAATTTTAGTGATAAGAAGACTTAAAATGTATTCTCTTAGCAACTTTCGAGTACATAACACATCTTTAACCGTAGTCACCATGTTATACCATGGATGGTGTATTTATCTTTCCTGTCTAACTGAAGTTTTGTCTCCTTTGACCAACATCTCCTTGGATGAATCTGGAAGACAAATTAAGCCAGGCACAAAAAGACACATCCCATATGATCTCACTTTTATGTGGAAACTAAAAAAGATGAATTCATGGAATTAGAGCGTTGAATCATACTTTTCTGTACAGACTAGCATTAACTTTATATAGATCGAAGTATCACTGATGTAACAGTGTGTAATCTGAGAGTTCTGGTTCCCTCCACCCTCAAAGAAAACAGTCCAACTTCTGAAATAGACTTTGCCTCTTAAAGGCGCTGACTCAGTTCTGTCCATATCATTTTCATTATAGGTGGTCATCTACGTTTCTTTACTTCCTTGGTATTTCCTAGACTTTAATATTAGAATTTAATCATTAATTGGGTCAGGATTGCATTACTGGTTAATACTGATATTTTTAAGAAAATAGGAATAGCTAGTATTTGTAAAATATATCCATAATTAATTATAAATAATACAATACATAATATATATAAATAATAGATCCACAATTCCATTTAACTGGTGGGGAAAGATTAGTAACTGTAATTGACCCCCCATGCATTTGCATATTTGTGTGTGTGCATAATTTTTGTATTTCATAGGTAGAAAGGAATTTTATATTTTAGGCATTATTTATTGTCATTTATCACGCAAATGAAACCATAAAAATCCCTATTTAGTAAATTTTCATAGCAATATAAATTAACATCATAATTTATTTTTGGAAGTGCTGGGTATAGGGGCTTTTCACAGAGGGTGCCTCAGAAATCACTGATTGACCATGAAAAAAGGATCACAACCACAGTGCTCACTGGGTGTGACTTCTGCATATCTCCTTTTTTTAATCCCAAAGAGGAAATTGCAGGATCTAAACACAGAGATTATGGTGGTACAGTGCATGTCTTGTTTTCTTATACAAAAAGCATGACATTTTATTTAGGTAAACCATTCTAATTAGCTACATCAGGGAAAGTTGAAAACCTCTTTGTACATACTAAAAGTTTATGTTTGTTTCTAAGGAAAGATTCAGTTCACAGTAAATAGAAAACAAAATAATAACCCCTTTCCTTCGGGGGAAAAAAAAAGCATCTTTGAAGTTTATTTTCCAGGTTAAGTTCATAGGACTAGAATTTGGAAGGGAGCCCCGATTAAATCAGAACCAACCAGTCGCTGTTCCAGTCACTGGACAGTCATGGAGAAAGAATTATATTAAAGGGTTGATTTTCTGTATTTATTTGTTCTTTTAAAAAAGAAGAAAAAAGATTCTACAGATTTCACAAAAGATATATAGCATTAATAACATTGTGCATGAAAGCAATGCTATTTGTGGAGGATTGTAATTATAGGACTAGAAACTAACATGCATAAAAACACTGAATTATTCAGCGCTACAGAAGTAATTACACAAAGATTTTTCTAATTATTTTCTATTTTCTTTATAAGTTGACTATATAATCATAATCCACTGTTTGGCTAAATTCCTTTCTCTATTGTGCACTTTAATAAGTGATAATAAGCACTGAAATGTAACCTCTATAAAAGGTTTGAATGAAGGTAAATTCTTAAAAAATACTCAAAGCATCCTACATTCCAAGTTGACAGATTTAGTCAACCTGTTCTTAACATTTTCAAAAACAAATTCTTAAGTTCATACACTTGTGTATTATTTCTCTGGTATCAATTTTATCCAAAATGGAAAAATCATCATTTTAATCTTGTACAAGGGCACAGACTCATCTATGTCTTGTGAAAAGGAAGATGATGCCCATCACTTTATAAAAATATGTAATTGTTTGAGCATTTTCTATACCAGGGCTCAGCAAACGTTTTCTGTGAAGGGCCAGAAAGTAAACAGGGCCAGCAAGCATAAATATTCTTTAGTTGTCGCTGAAACAGCGGTTAGGGAGACACAGAGAATGAGCGTAGCAGTGCTCCTGAGAAGCCCAAAACACAGAACCCCCCTGATTTCTGTCCTTGGAACTCGTTTGCTAACAACTCAATCCACTCGATTCCAAACCAGAACTTTATCAAATGACTGAATCAATTAAATAGTCACTCACTTAACTTGATCATTTTAACGTGTTGTGCTGAGTTTACTTTTTTTTTGCATATTCTTTTGAATTTGGAAAAAGATGGCGAAATTACTAACAGGCTCAGAAAAAAATAATGAAAAAACAAAGAATTTCTAAATTTTAAGAAGGGAAGTTATTTGTGCCTTTTACATGAAAATTAAATCTGTAACTGGAAGTTTTTCAAAATATATCTTCATTCATGGGCTAAGAGTCAATTCTAATAAGATATTAAAGGAAGTTCTTCCTATTAGCCACAAAGGGTAATTCTTAGGATAAATCATGCTAGTTACTCAAAAGTGAAAACCACCTAATCTCAGTGGTTTAACACAGTCAAACCTTTTTTATTTATTTGTTCGTTTGTTTTTTCCTCACCCATAAGAGTGGGATGTTCCTGGTCCATGGATATATCTTTAAATAAGAATTAGGGACCAATGTGATTCTATCTTTAGGCTTTTCTCTAGATTGTTGGGCTCCTCTCTCCCTTCCAACAAGAAGGAGAAGAAGAGAAGGAGTAAAAGCTTTGTGAGATATTTTTATGGACTAGACTGAAAGATAAAACAAACAAACAAACAAAAAACTTCTATTTATTTTCTGTTGATCAGAATTCAGTAATATAGTGTCATCTATATGCAAGAAAGCTTGCGCCCAGGAGTGAAAGAAAAAAGATAAAGAAGTACTTAAGCTCTGGGTGGTGCCTGTGGCTCAGTGAGTAGGGTGTCAGCCCCATATACCGAGGGTGGTCAGTTCAAACCCAACCCTGGCAAAACTGCAAGAACAAGAAAAATAATAAAAAAATAAAGTTTCTTTTTTTTTTTTTTAAAAAAAAAAGAAGTACCTAGACTCTATGTAAAAGACAGATTTCTAGCTAAGATATGTATAAAAATAACTGAATTAGAAATTATCATAAATGTGTTTTTACAAAGTATCATGTATCTAAAGTATAAATTTATGTAACATGATTACTAGAAAAATATACAATTTTAGGCACATACATTTTATAATAGCCTAACTTTGTTTTTGCTTTTATGGTTGTTTTATATATGTGAAATTCCATTCAACATTTTAATGTGTAGTACAAATGTAAATAATTGCTACTACATGAAGAATTCTCTTCATAACATTTAGTAGGTTAAAAAATTTAGCATGAAAAGTTAAAAATGTACGATTACCTAGCATTATTATTTATATTTTGCATAGTCTGTTTTCTTTCAGTGTATATCAGTTGAATCAGAAATGATTTATTTGCAACCATTTTTTAATTAAACTTTTAGAACAGTTTTAGTTTTACAAAATAGTTGCAAAGTTAGTAGATAGATATGTATACTCTAAAATTAGTTTCTTCTATGTTAAAATCTTACGGGACTAAGATCCCTTTATCAGAACTAATAAACCAATATTGGTATGTTTTGTTATTAACTAAAGTCCCTACATTATATTTTCTTTGTTTTGAACTAAGGTCATTTTTCTGAGGATACCATATGTTTTCTTAGCTTTGAAAATTTCCCACAAAGGAAGCTTTCTCCCATAGTTTCCTTATTATTGGTGACCCGAACGACTTTGAGGAATTCTAATCAAGTATTTTAAAAAATATCTCTCAATCAGGATTTGTCTGATGATTTTTTCTTTGGGGTGATTTGACTAGGATAACGAATTCTTAGCAGGAAGACCCCAACTATAAAGTGCACTTCTTATAACTTCATATCAAAAATTTTTGCTATTGACCTGACTCATTATTGTGAATGTTAACCTTGATCCTTTGGCTACATTAGTAATTGTCACCTTGTCACACTACTCCACAGTAAAGTGACTCTTCCCTCCATAGCCCTTGTTTTCATCCCATACTCATTGGAAGACAGTCACTACATGCTGCCCACATTTAAGGAATGGGGTGTTATGTTTTACCACCTTAAGTGCTAAGTATTTGCATAAATTATTTGGAATTACTACATTTTGCCACATATAATGCACTCCCATGTATAATGCGCACCCACATTTTGGCCCAGACTCTCAGGAAAAAAAAAAACATTAATTTAAAAATTTTTAACTCAAATTTGTATTTGTTTATATTTAGGCACTTGTTTTCAGCAGTTATTTTGTTAATGTGTCATGGTATAACACATTTTATACAACAAATAATTGCTAAACACAAGAGAAGATGCAAGGTACAGTACTTTTCAGTACCGGTAATAAATTTACCTTATTTATAGAAAGCCAAAGCTCTTTGTTACTGTCAATATTAGCTGGCGGACAGTAACAGTCCAGGAAAAGAGTCCAGGCAGCTGGAAAAGGTATTGTGGTGATGGAAGCCGTGGACAGGCAGCCGCAGAGACAGCTTGATGGCTCGTAGTATTACTGTGCTTGTCTACTCCATGGCAGTGCTCTTGGGAGGACTTTTGCTTCCCACAACTACCCCTGAATCTGCTATAACCTGTGCTTGCCCATGAACTTCAAGTGGACCCCCAGTCAGAACATGGTAAACTTTTTCTCCAAAAAGATGGACCCGGATCCCACAAGTTGTCAAAATGTTCATTGGCTCCCCTCCTCCATGCAGACTGATAATGGACCTTCTCCTGAATCAGAGGGAGCCCAGCAAATAAGCAAAGCCTTATATCTAGAACAGAATTCACGTAGGTCTGGAAATTCATACTGGGGAGTGGTATAGGGCATTGCAACTTGCCCTCCTTCTGACAAGGGTGCCCTCAGAAACAGGTCTAAGGTAAGCCCCTAAAAATGGGCTGAGAGACCCTTCCTAATACTCTGAGGTAAGCATGGTAATGTAACATTGGGTAAAAAACCGAGTGAAGCAATATGTCAAGTGGGTGGGTCAGGAACCAACCCCTATGTGTGAGTTGTCCTCTTTCAGGTCCCTGGCCTGCTTGAAAGCAGAAAAGTCAAAACGACCCTATAAAGTGCCTTCAGCAACTCACATCTTAAAATTAATGTCAGAAATGAAAACCTCCATCACTCCAAAATAAAGAAGCGTCCCATGAAAGAAGAAGACCCAAGCCTCAATAGAAGGGCAGCTTTAGACAATCTAAAGTAGCTATTAAAGGAAAAGAGAAAAATGAAAATTTGCTATATTTGCTACCTTTTCTTTGATTACTTGTTCTGTCCATAGTATGGAGAGGCAACTTCTTAATGAAAATTTTCACATTGCCTATTGCCTTTTCTGTTAATCTGTCTTGCTGATCCTAAACCTTGTTTGGCCCTGTATACAACTTCTAAGTTTACAGAAGCTGGTGTCCTGGATCACCAGGGTGCGAGGACTAGGTCTGTACCCAGCCAGCTCATGCTTCTTTCTAGCCCAGCCCTGTATCAGGCACTGTGTACAAGACAACTGTCCACCTTGCCTTGCTAATCCACACTGTTATAGTCATTGCTTTTGACTTTTTTACCTGCTAATCTGTTGTTATAAAGAATACTGCCATAAGTGTTTATAGATAAGTATAAACCCTCATCTAAAACATGGTTCCATTTCAGTGTGAAGTAGCTTGAGATGGTGTCGCTCCTCCATACGCAAGGGTAAAACTGACAGTGGGGAAGAGGTAACAGAGGACATGGCCTGATGCTTTCTGTCTCTTTAAAACTTTCCCCACTCCTTTTGGAAAGTGAAATCTGCATCCCTGCCTTGGGTGGTGGTGAGTGGCAAGGGAGTTGTTCTTTGCACTACACAAGTTGGGCCTGGAGGCAGGTGTCCACCTGACTGGCTGAGCTGCCCTGCAGGTGGACCTCCTAGGTGGGCAGAGGTAACAGTTGTATCTTTGCAGAGATAGGACATTTACTATAGTTGAATGACAATAGGCCATCCCTTTTAAAGACCCTGGGTTTCTGCTTATGTGCTGGAGAAATGGTTATTTTGAGATGAATAGTCTGCCATTTTTTCTCCTTTGCCAATAAAGTAATAAATTTCCTTCTTCTCAAAAAATAAAAAGTGGGAATATGGTTTTCTTCAGTTTTGACATTACTGGTATCTTCTGAAGAGTTACTTTCCTTATCCTGATAAATTTCATCATCCTCAGTTCCATCCATAGGATTTCTGATGCCACATGTTTTAAATGATTTCACAACCATTTCCTCTTAAATACCATTCCAGGATCCAATGACAAACCTGTGTCTTCAATGCTTTCTTGATGCTGCCTATAGGTGCTAAGTCAACACCAGCGTCCATGGTGTCCACTCTTTCTTCCTTAGGGCCTGAAAGGGCTTGTTTACTGACACATCAAGAGGCCACAGTTGGCTGCTTAGCCCAGCAGGGAACACATCAAGTTGGCTTTTCAAGTCTAGTGCAATTGTTTTAAATTAACATAGACTCTGAAGTTATCAAAAACAATCAAAGCTTTTTATTTATTATTTCAGATTAATGTGACGGTATAAATGACTAAGTTACAATGTTTGTGTTTATTCGGTAAGATCTGTAGTTTTGTCCTAGACCTAGGAACTGTGCCACATAACCTTACATTGTGCCCATTAGATGAGAGCACACCAATGCCCCCACCTCCTCTCTCCCACTCCCTACTCTTTTCTCCCCCTAAGTTAAATTAAATTGAGTGTTTCTCTTGTCTGGGCATGGATTAGGTCATCAGTTTGGCTTCATATTGAACACCTTGGATATTTGCTTTTCCATTCTTGTGATACTTTACTAAACAGAATGTTCTCCAACTCTATCCAGGTTAACACAAAAGATGTAAAGTCTCCATCTTTTCTATGCCTGAATAGTATTCTATGTATAAATATGCCACCATTTATTAATCCATTCATGGGTTGATGGGCACTTGGGTTGATTCCACATCTTGGTGATTGTAAACTGAGCTGTGATAAACAATCTAGTGCATGTCCTCATGATAAAATGATTCTTTTTCTTCTGGGTAGATGCTTAGTAATGAGATTGTAGCATCAAATGTAACATCTCTTTTGTGTTCTTTGAGAATTCTCCAAACTTCTTTCCAAAGAGGCTGTTTTAGTTTGCAACCCCACTAACAGTATAAAAGTATTCTCTTTTCTCTACATCCATGCCAGCATCTGCAGCCTTGGGACTTTATGATATGGGGCATTCTCACTGGGGTCAGGTGATATCTCAGTGTAGTTCTGATTTGCATTTCTCTGATGATTAGGGGTGATGAGCATTTTTTGTAGGTTTGTTAGCCATTCATCTGTCTTCTCCAGAAGAGGTTCTGTTCATGTCTCTTGCCCAGTGATATAGAGATTGTTTATGCTTTTTGTTGATTAATTTGCGTTCTCTGTAGAGTCTAGTTGTCAACCTTTGCCAGATGTGTAACATGCAAATATATTTTCCCATACTAAAAACTGTGTATTTGTTTTTAATGTTATATCCTTAACTGCATAGAAGCTTTGTAACTTAATTAAGACCCATTTATTTATTTTTTTTGTTGTTACAATTGCCAGTGAATTCTTCATAAAATCTTTCTTCAGGCTGACATCATCGAGAGTTTTTCCCATGCTTTCTTTGAGGATTTTTATTGTTTTGTGTCTTATTTTAAATCTTTTCTCCATCATGAGTCAATTTTTATAAGTGGTGAAATATGCAGGTCCAGTTTCAGTCCTTTACATGTGGTTATCCAGTTTTCCCAGCACCCTTTATCAAACAGGGATTCTTTTCCCTAGTATATGCTTTTGTCTGGTTTATTGAAGGTCGGATGGCAATATTTTTAAAGTAATCCCCAGACCTTGGCAACCAGACTTTGTTAAATCAGATTTTCATTCCTTCTTCATTCATTAATCTTTTTTCATGCATGTGGACAATAACTCCAATTAGAATCTTTTCTTTGAGAAATGTTTTTCTTTTAAAAACGATCATAGTTGCTAGCTTTGTTCCATCTGTGCCGCAGGTTGGAACAACAGTGAAATGTGTTTTCTCATCATTGGTTTTAACAGGCACAATCTTTATTGCTTTGATGCCCACAGTTCTGTTGGATGATACCTCGTCTGCGAGTAGGAGCTCACTCATCTTGGTGATTTTGGACACCTCAAAGTTGTAGGTCTTTAAAAGATTAGTAACATAAGAACGAAATTCTAGAACTTGATTCACATAGGCCACTGGAATGTTTTGGTTTTCTTTGTGTCCTCATGCTCAAACCTTCGGCTTCATGAAGTTTTAAAGCACCATTTAAGTGTCCCTGAGAAATCAATGTTCTTTTCTCATGCAATCCTTTCAGCTTCTTCTTATATCATCTTAGTCGAAACAGAGATCCCAGTTTGACGCTGCTCCAGAGTTCAGGTCTTCTGCTCATGCTCCACCTCTAGGCTTTTTAAACGTTGCATTGCTTTCTCCTGTCTTGGCATCTGAAGAAGCTTTTCTTCCTGTGGTCTCCATAATCTGATGTCTCTGTCTGTCGGAGAAAGTCTAAAATGGTGGCTCTCAACCTGAGGGTCACGACCCACAGGAACTGTATTAAAGGGCATTAGGAAGGTTGAGAACCACTGGTCTAAAGTATCTCTCAGCAGCTCTGCTGCCATGTTCTTTACCATGTTTTGTGCTTGCCATGCACAAAAAATACTTTGACATTTTCCAAAGCATTTTCCAATAATTTTTATAAAAACATCTGCTAGATTATTAACTCCCACCTAAAGTGTGCAAAGAGAATTATGTCATGCTTCACTGGCCAAAAATGCTTTCATTTCAAGTTGATTGTTAGTTCAACAAAACCAATTATCATATTCCAGTGTATTGTTTTGCATTCAGATATTGTTCTTGCTTTCTAGAGTTACACTTTCACCCATAAGCATAAATAAAAGAATTTAAAACATTTACATAGATACACAATTTGTACTACCCATGTTTAATGAATATCCTTAAAAATTTGGGCAAAAAACTGCACATTTTACATGCTAAAACATGATATTTTGTATAGAAAATGCACAGAATTTTTCCTACTATAGACTCATGGATATTTATTTTATATTTTGGGTAACAATCAACACTTTATTTTGTTGTTTAAATTGTTCAAGCTTTGATCATTGGGGGCTTGTTCAATTGGCTTCTTTTGTCACGTTCTCATGATTTGATTTTTGGAGTATTTTCTTACTTCCTGGAGTTATAAGAATCTTCATGACATAGTCTATGACCTAGTCATAGAATCAACTAGATCGCTAAGGAGCCCTGTATGGAGATCAAAATCTGGGTGCCATAAAATCTTAATTACTGTTGAGATGAAAACTAATATTTTATTTATTAAATAATTTATTAAATTAGATCCTAATTTTTACTGAGAGTTGTTATGTATCTTTAAAGATGCATCACTACATAAACATGTATTGACATTGACTTATGCAAATGTGATAAAACATTGCCTCTCCTATGACTAGTACATATATGTTAGAAAATTATTTGAAATTACGAGTAATACCTGATAATCATTAATTTGGGGCAGAAATGTAATATTTACACAACATTTATCATTTGCTATACTTTTAATTAATGAGGTAGGTATGTTCATTCTTGTTTAACAGATAAGAAACTATACCTTACTAAGTTCAAATGACTAAAATATTAAAAGTAGGCCATGAAATCTTTTATTTTTGATAAGTAATTATAAGATGATGCTTTCTAAGATAAATAACTACAATATTTAAAGATGTCTAAGTTAATTTTATTTGGGTGAACAGTTTTCAAATAAACTATCAAATTATAAGATATCAAAGTTCTCAGAAATATAGATATCAAAAATACTAGCTTTCTTGTGCAATAATTCAAATATACTGAAGTGTATATGAATCCAAGGCAAAATGTGGATTTACTTAGTTTTGAGGGGAAAAATGCAATTCCTAACTAAAATTAAAGAATTATTGTCAAAGTTGAGATCAAATGAAAAGCACCCTAACAGCTTATGATATGTGAACTAAACACAGAGAAGCCCAAAACACTGTACAATATTTGTAAAGTATTTCCTACGTGTTGGCCACCTCTTTGTAAAATTTTATAACAAATAATTTATAAAGGCACATTTAGTTACAATTTCCCCTCTTCCCTGGGTGTGGCACCTTTAATGGTGACTTTTGAGACACCCTGTATAGCCACATTCAACAGTAAATGAAGGACTAGTTTAGAAACAAGAAAATAAATAAACCCTGACATTTTATGAGAAATTAAATAATATAGAAATTACTTCAGATATGATGTGATAAGTTGGTAATATATTCTTAACTTATTTTTCATTGTATAATTTGTTTTCATTGACGACCTTTCTAATAGAAAACTAAGAACTATTTTAGTAGATATATAAACAAAGCTTACTTTACTCTGGTCTCTGCCTAAGGGATAATTGGTTGGTCACTTCTAAAGCTGACTTTAAGAAAATGAAGGACTAAGAATGTTGTTGGAGGACTGAAATGAGTTCAGATAAGAGACAGAAATGTTTTTCAAAGTTAATTATGTTTACTGTTCCTTCTTTCTGGGTGCTTGTTACCTTTAAATGGAGGCTCACATTGGCAGAAGTAACTACCAGGTTGGTCCATGCAGGTGGCTCCATTCTTGCAAGGATGCGAAGCACACTCGTCTATATCGAGTTCACATTTTGTACCTTTAAAAAATAATAATAAAGATGCTAAGTTTTATTAAGGCAACTAGGGGCCAGGTTATAGTTCTTAAATTTGCATATCCATGTAGGATGGTATTTCAAACTAAATTTGTCAAATTCAAATGCCACATATATTTGTGTTAGAACCCATTTATTTCACCTTCCTACAAACTACAATAACTTCTTTTAGAGTTACTATGTGTGGACTAATCCTATCTGACTTTGTAAGCACTCTTAAGTCTACTTAGATGTGAACTATAATAATTTATTTTCTGCTTGTGAGTATAGTGATGGTGTCAATGTTTCAGGGTGTTGGAATGCAAATCAAATGTTAGGCTAAGGGAAATAAAATAGGAATAAAAAGAAAACACTGGTAAATCAATAGCCCCCTGATGTGTGTCCCCAAGGGCTAAATGTTCTATATAAGGCACAGTTGTTAAATGCAGTTTACCAAAAGCCAGGAGGGCAGATGCATTTTAATCTACCCATGAGCTCTAAAGACATATTGTTATGGAGCCAGAGTAATGAATCACATGCTTTTTTCTATTAACTTCACAAAGTAAGCCTATATGGAAAGAAAAGGAAGTGGAAAGATCTTAACAATATAGCTTAATGTTTTGTTTTTAAGTAGATTTACAGTTCAGATTTCTTACCCATGCTTGACCTACAACTTGTGTTGTTAAAGCTGACCTTTCATATTATAACATTTAGATTGTTTGTTAATTTCCTAAGAGTTGAAAGTATTGCTGAAAATGACACTGACTTGTGACAACTACTTTTCTTACCGATTTATAACAAGGGTAGAAAAGTTAATATTGACAAATGCAAATTATTCAAATCATATAAACAGAAATATTCCTTCTATTCTTAAAAGAAATTCTCTAAAACAATGGCATCAATCTGAACAGAAGAAAAAAACACATAATATTAATCTTAACAGGAATAAGTATAATTGCTTATAGAAAATATGATCATCTACAATGAAATATAAATTATTCAGTGAAAATCTGACAGTGGAACAAGATAAAGAACAAAGTGAAAATTAAAAATTATTATGCAAGTGATTGAATACTTTTTAAAACTTAAGTACATTTATTTGATCATTTTTCTTATGGCTCAACTTTGTGAGAAAAAAATGGCACAATTATAAACCCTGGTTCATTTACAAAAGCAAAAACATGGATTGCACGCTAAATATGGGTCAGGCAAGGCAATAAGAGTTTTATAGACATTAATTCATTTATTCTTCATGCAAATTTCTGGAATCCATTCCTATTATCATGTCTTAATTAGAGAAACAGAGGGTAGGTACAAGTTCATTAAGATGATTTACCTTATGCTGGCAGAGAATTTTCAGTGAAGAATTATTAGTAAGGATGACTTTCAGGTGGCTGAGCCATGATGACAGGGTAATGGGCACAAGATGCTCACACAGCAAGTTTGGGCTGTGACAGGAAGCATAAGGAAGGATGATGGTTGAAGGCCTGGACTGAATTAGGGTTTTTAGGAAAAGAAGGAACTCATTATGCTACCAGAAGAGAAATGAAGAATGCTTTGGACAGAGGGGTAAGGTTGAGAGAAAGGCAGGACTAAGTTTTGGGAAGGGATCAGATCCAGAGCCCTGATAAGGCTGAAGGGAGAGGAACTTGGTTAGGAAAGAGCAAATATATTTCTTCCTTTTGAGCTTGAAAAGATGAAAAGATAGATGCAGATACTGTACTTTGAGGGACCTGTGTAGGGCTTGTAGGAGGGAGGTCATTGCCCATACGTAGGGGTGAGAGAGTCACAGGGATGTAATTAGGAGCAACCAAGAAAATGGCATTCTGGAACAATCCTCTTTGGAAGTAGAGTTGGGTGAATATCTATTTCCGTGACAATGTAAATATGTTGTAAATAATCTAAGGATAAATTACATATTTAAATATTCCCCTGGAAAAAATTAATATGCATATCTATGAAATTAACTGTATCTTCTAAAAATAAAGAGTTGCTTTCATTTCAGTTAACCTTCAATGATCATAGTTTTGGTCAATATGCCTTGACATGCATTCTGACACAGGCAGGGACAGGGGCGGGATGATCAGCAGAAAGATGGCCGTTTGTACTGAGATCACTTAGACATTCGTCTACCTCAATTTCACAGTTAATACTTTTGCTAAAAAGCAAAGGATTCACTTCATTATAAATGTGTCACCAATGTAACATTCAACTAAGTCTAAGATTATTTTCACAACATACAAAATTTTCAATTGTCTGCAAAAATTCAACATATACCTAATGCTATGATGTGGGATGTGTATTCTTTTTGTTTTTATTTTTGTTTTTATGTGACAATGGTGGCTTTATTCTCATCTTCAGGAACCAAGGAGATTCAAAATTTCCATTTTCTTTTTTTTTTCCCCCCAATGGTCTTGCTTCTGTTTTTTTTTTTTTTGGTTTTTTTTTCTTTTTTTTTTAAATCATAGACGTGTACATTAATGCAAACATAGGTGTGATCCCACCAATCACCCTCCCTCTACCCATCCTCCCCCCTTCCCTCCCCTCCCTCTCCCCCTTCCCCATATTCTTGGGCTATATTGGACTATAGCTTTCATATGAAAGCTATAAATTAGTTTCATAGTAGGGCTGAGTACATTGGATACTTTTTCTTCCATTCTTTTCTTTTTAATTTTTTTTTAATTGAATGATAACTATGTACATTAATGCAATTCTGGGGTACAGTGTGGTGTTTTCATATACAATTTGAAATGTTTTCATCAAACTGGTTAACATAGCCTTCATGTCATTTTCTTAGTTATTGTGTTAAAATGTTCATATTCTACTCTTAGAAAGATTCACTTGTACCCTTGTAAGGTAAACCTCAGAAGTGATCCCTCCAATCCTCCTCCCTCCACCCATTCCCCCCTCCCCGTATTCTTAGGCTGTTATTAGGTTATAGCTTTCATATGGGCCAGTC
>CAUYQV010119468.1:0-28647 GCA_963574575.1 Galagoides demidoff | reverse complement strand
ATATATGCATACACATGCACACAGAACAGCAACCTGCACACAGTGATTGCACAAGACATATCACTTGCTATTAGTCCACATAGTTACCAAGATTTTTGGTCACTTGCTCTGCAGAAGACAGAAAGAGTGGCATTGTTCATCCGCCCCTGTGTGCACAATTCCGTTCTTATTTTGTAAAGGAAGACTGCTCCTTTGCTCCTTCCATCTTCTCCCAACAATTACTAACACATATTATTCTCTCCCTTCTGAGTAGACTTGAAGTTGCAGAGGGCAAGATGCATTAAACAACTTTGCTGGTGAGACCCCTCACACAATGGATGCTTACTGTGAGAAGGTGGTAGTACGAGGAACCTCAGCGTGTCATCGACAAGAGATGCAGCGCCTATCCTTGATGCGACTCTTTTATACTTCGGTTTTCGGCTTCAATTTAAATATCTTTTCTAACACAAATATAGTCCAAAAAGAAGGAGGGGAGAGGAGGCCAGGGGAGGGCGAGTGGAAGGAGGACATTTGGCGGCATCTCACCTAATGTGCACAATGCAGGGGTACATTTCGAAACAACTAAGAGTATATTATAAATGTCTTACCACAAAAAATAAGTAAGTGAGGAGATGATTGCGTTAATCAGTTTCATTTAAGCATAATAAATGTCTTTCCTGTCTCTTTCTGCCACTAACTGGTTGATTTCCTCCAGTTTTCTCATTCCAAGTCAGGAATATAAGAATAGTTTTGCTAATTTTCATTACATCAGTGGGACAAGTGGCAAAATACCAGCCTCCCATGGCTAGTTTAAGGTCAGACAGAGGCCAGCTGCAGAGCAAGGGACTTATACTTGATGGTGCATTAGAATCACCTGGAAAGACTGTGCAAACACAGATTTTTGTCAGGCCCTGGCATCACAGTTTCCAAGTAGTTGGTTAATGGGTGGAGTTTAAGAATTTGCATTTATCAAAGACCCCCAGCTACCTTTATGTTGTTCCAGAGCCACAATTTAAAATGTCAGTCTAAAAGCAAAGAGGTCAGCTCTGTCTCCAGAAACAGCTTAGGCTGCTTCCCTCCGCAGCTGATGATGTAAAAGAAACAGTGTCCTTGGAGTGGAAGTCAGTTTCACAAAGCATCAAGTAAATTATACCTCAACAGAGCTGATTAAAAATTAACAGCTGGGTCAGGTAGGCCTTCTTTTCCAACCCAGAATCAGCTGACAGTCGGCTTCCAGCCTCCGTTAGTCAGGATGTCTTTCTATGCATGCCTCAGTCTCTGACCAAGGTTAGTTAACATACACTTTTCTCATCTTTTTCTATAAAATGGCCCCATTTCGTCTACACTTCCATTAGTCTTTATCAGGTCTCCCCAAACATGTCTAGAAAGCTCTCCTTTAGTCCTGCGGAATCCTGTATATATATCTTAAAAAATAATAATAACAGATAGAAAGTAACACCCTTTTAGTCATTTGTCAGTGGATACCAGAGAAAAAGATGAAAATCATTTTAAATGTAATGATTGTTTTGGGCTGACCTCCTGCACTGGGCCTCAGTAGACCAGACCAGGCCAGGATTCGCTTGGCCAAGTGCTGTTTAAACAAACTGAACCTTGAAATGGGCCAGTTTAAAAAATAATAGAAGATTTCAGTCAACCTGAGAGGATGTAATCGGGAAGTCCCCTTTAATTTTATAAGGAAAGTAGCTTTGAAACAACCAATTGATTCTTGGTTCTCTATTTCTTCTTTCTTCTGACTACAAAGCCAACCTCCTCTGCTCAGCTCATAACAAGCTATTTTATTTTATAGAATGAGGTTTTGCCCAGTTTTAGAATCACACAGACAAACTAATTAGACTTGAAAGTTGTTGTAATTTTGTCTTTTGACATGGTGCTGGGTGGAGTATTCTTCATCAACATTAATGTATTGATAGTAAAACCATAGTTTTACCTTATGGCTCTCCAGTTTCATCATTCATTTGCTTCATCAGAATTAATCTCATGATGCAATGGTCAATAAATAATTTTAAGCAATAGAGACCATTTTTCTAATTAATAACTTTAAGTGAACCCAACATGTGACACAACTAAACTCGGAGTTTCTCAGCTTGAAATTAAATCAGGGAAGGAAGATCTGGTCAGATGGTCTTACTTCCCCACATCCTCCTCTACAAGGTGGCTCCCAAGGCATCTCATATCCCTGGGGTTTTATGGAACCCACTCTGGAAACCTCTGGTCATGAGCTAACAGTATGAATACTGAAGCAAACGGACCCATCTTTTACTTCTACCCTCTCCGTAGCAGCATGACTTGAGATTTCCTTTATCTAAAAATGAGACAAGAAATCATGTGTTCAATGTGCGGAGTAATAAATTCGATTATACAACAGTCCCCCGATTATTGCAAGTCTCACAAATATTAGTTCCCTCCCCTCTTTATTCCTTCACTGAGTTTGAATAGGAAAAATTGTAAGATGCAGAAGCATCCAAGTTCACACTTCATCTTTCACAGTACACACGGTCCAATGTAAACATGACACCCACAGCTGGGATTCTCAGAATCAGGAGTCAGTTCAATGGGTGCTTTACTTTTATCCTCTGAAGCATTAAAGTATAAAACCATTAAATAAACTAAAATGAAGTTCCCCCTCTATGCCCTCTTACATAAAGGACAATCTGAACATGTGCCTTCCAGGCCACTTGAATTGCTAAGTGAATAACGTTGCTTAATATTTATGGTGATCCATTGTAGACTTGTAGTAATTTAACTTACATTTCAAGCAGTAAATACAGAAGAAAAACTCAAAGGTGAACCATCTTTCTTAACTGGGTTGATAATGCAGAGTTTTTAAGGGAAGCATTTTTTCTGAGCTCCTCCTCACTCTTCCCCAGACTAATGTTTCTCTGAGCTTGGTAGAACATGGCTCCTGAACAAGATGATGACACAGGCTGAAGATGGAGAAAGGTCCCTGGAGATGGGCAAATCTTTTGAGTAAATTCAGAAACCTATCAATTTTCCATTACACTCTGGATGGTTACTGGCAAAGCCAAATGGCTATACTGAAATGCATCTTGTGGATGAGAGATGTTCTTTTATCTGAACATGACCAGCTTAATAGGATGACAAGGACCCATTTAACGTGTAAGCATTGAAGACAGGCTTCCTCCATGGCTTATAAAGGGCAAGATCATTTACCTTTCCCTAGTTCAAGAGGAACTCTCTTATGTAAAAGTCGTCTGCTCATACCACGTCTGCAGTTTCTGAATTACGCTTTGAGGCATAGGTTGGGGCAAGATGAATTTGTGAAGTAAGTGAGCATTCTGTTCATACGTATCAGCTACTTCTGCTTTTCTCCTCCTTTGCATTTAGATGCTATTTTTAAAGTGAGAACATATGTGTCTACATTCAGTGCTCTGCTTTCCAGGTGGTAAATAGAGCCAGACAACATGGTTTTGCCCTTTGGAGAATGGACCAATTTCCTATTGGCTCTTTTAGCGTCATGCCCCCAACTTCCTTCTGTCATCTCTCCTTCAGAAGCCCTTTAGGCACCTCATACTCAGCCTGCAGTAACTCATCCTCTTCCTAAGAAGTCCCTCCCCTCCTGGTTCAGCCTCACCTATGGAATTTTTATTTGGAAAATGGTGCAGCTGTGCACCAGACAGCGCAGCCTGAGGGGGGATCCCCGGCAACTCTCTCTTCTTCCCTCTCCCTCAGTAGTGACCTGTTGTCACTTCCACAGCCTCCATGGCTTCTAAAACCCATCCATTTCTCTTCATCTTCAGCGCCAGCACCATTAACAGCTTCTTAACAGCTTCCTCTGCACTCACTCTACAACCAGAGCAATTGTTTCTAACACAGGTTACTACCTGTGTTCGAAGTCTTCCTATTGCCCTGGGAATCTTCCAGTTTCTTCAGACCCTCCACAGCATGAACAGTAGCTGTCCATTGCCTTATTCTTTTCCTGTCTTTCTCTCCCTGTCAATGTGGAAATCCTGTGTATTTTGAAAGCACACTATTTTCTCTCCTCTCAGGGCTTTTTATTGGCTGGACCTTTTCACTAGCAGAATCTCTATCAGTTCATCTAGGAAGCTCTAGTTGAGTTTCAAATTTCAGCAAGTTATTATTTCCCTAGGGATGCCTGACCCCGTTTCTTCTACCCACCCCTCTCCTGAGCACACACAAACACAACAGGTTAGGTTTTGTGGTCACATGGCCACATGCTCAGAAGCAAATTCTATTTAGGGACATTTATAATCCAAAGCATATTTCTGAAATAATATTGGCTCATTGTTTGTAAAATGTATTCTGATCCCCTGGTTAATCTCACATTCAGTCATTTGTCCATTTTCTCCTCACTTTCCATTTTTAAAATAATTTTCTGCTACTTCTCAGTAGCATTTTAAATAATTTTACTGCCTTTGCAACCAACATTGATGAAAGTTTGAAAATCCTTATAAAGGATCTAAAAACATAGATAAAATAACACATAGCCAAACACACCATACACAATGCTACAGCAGAGACGGAACTTATAGCTCAGGCTCACTAACACTAATGGGAAGACTGTAGCATTGGTGAGACTTAGATTCTTTTTTATGTATAAAGGTGAAACTATAAATAGAGGCCCTTCAGTATTAAAGTCTTTACCAACCCCCATCCCACTACCAATAGTCTACAATCATATGTCCATGGTTTATGTTCACTGGCTATGTTGAAGGTGAAGGTAACCCACAGGGTGTCTGTGGTTCTAGGCAAATATATTTTGTGGGCTTTCTGTCTATATAAATTGTTTAATTAAGGACAAAGTTTATGAACCCTTGTCAGATATAATAATTTGTTGATGACGGTTAAGGGTGATTGGTGGGATCACGCCTATGATTCATCCTATAAGGGTACATGTGAATCTCTCTAAATGTAGACTATAACTATCTTAACATAATTACTAAGAAAAAGACATGAAGGCTATGTTAACCAGTTGGATGAAAGTATTTCAAATTATATACGGAAACAGTACACTGTACCCCAGGATAGTATTAATGTACACTGCTATGATTTAATAAAAAAAGATATGTATTAAGAAGTAATCACAATATTATTATCTGTGTTCTAATATAATTAGGTTTTCCTGTTGTATAAACCAATTTTGTGAAGCAATGCATTTTACCAGGTTGATTTTCTTTTCCAGAAAATGGTGGGAAAATGTCACTCACTTACCTACGTAGGAACTTCTATTCCACCTTGAAAATACTTGGTAGCAAAAGACATTTCAGTGCAAACATTTTAAGCTGTTGAAAATAGTAACTGAACATTTTCTGCATCTAGCAGATATTATTTAGCAAACATCTGTTGGAGTAGATACCTGCCATTAGATACAAATAAACTTCCGAAAATAATAGTTAGCTCTTAAGCCTAAGGGAAATCAAATAGTAAAGCAACTAATAAGCTCTTAAGCACTTTATAGTGGAGAGGGGTGTCTATTTAACCTTGAATATCACTGTGGGAACAGCCTGATAGCTATTAAAAAAAAAAAAAGCATTTCTTGAAAAGGTCCCCTTTTCCCTGTTGAGAAGCATATGGAAATTATGCGTCCGTGCCCACCGTGAAGTCGGTAATTTGGAATTACTATCCTCAGACATATCTCGTCTTTGAACACGTCGGCGGTAAATGCAGGATTCACACAAATGATTTATTCATCATCTGCTCCTTTCATCTCTTCCTTTCTCCTCCTCCATTAAAATTCACTTCTATTTATCATCACGAGTACATTTGTTGAGAATGAGTAAACGCGTTCTGCAGCTCTTTGTTGAAGCTGCTTTGATGAAGATGCCTCATCACTTGTGGGTTTGGTGTAATCAGCCATCAGATCTGATTGGCTGTTGTGCACGCTCCTTGGAAAAGTGGGATGTGCTGTTCTAGAACACACCAATCAGAAACTGCCTTCCTGACTCACTTGGTTGTCATTCCAGGGGGAGGTTCTCAGTAACTTCTCCCATCAGTCTTGGAGGTCACACTTCCTGGGTGCACCTGGCAGCGCTTCTAACAGAGCACTCTGGATACCTTTGTGTTGAGGCCTCCCTGTGCCTCATTGGTAAAAACCCCTCTTGACCATTTAAATCTTTCCTGCTTGTCCTTTCATCTTATCACCAATTCTTGTAGGTCAATTGAGTCTCCTGCCTCCCCACCCCAGATTTGGGATCTCCGTGGGACACGGTTGGCCCTTTCAAAATAGATTCCCTCTTGGGTCAAATCCTTTATCTTCTCACTCTTGTCCTGAGCTGGTGCCTGTTCTAATCTAGCGGTTTTTGTGTTTATTTTTCCCCAATCTCCACACTCCTTGCACTGCGTAGACCCCATGAAATCATCCGTGACAATGTTGTCATGGATTTGATTATTTTTATAATGTTCTAAGTGTATAGTAAAAGCAAAAGCTATCGTTAAATCAGAAGCTATATATGCTGACAAATAACAGCTCTCCTGATTCTAACAACATTTTGGCTGAAGAATCATCTTAATTTGGGGAAAGTTAAAATGTGGTCATAGAATGCTGAGATATAAAGATACGTGATAGAGCAGGGCCTTTTATTTCTACAGAAGAGAGCTATGGATACTCAAGAATGATGTATCAGTAGAAAAATTAAGACTTGTAAGAGGTGGGAAGGGTTGAAAACCAGATTGGAATTTGGCTAAGGCAGAATAATTTTTGATAAAATTTACTTAACAATTGATCGGATATTTATTACTTTACCAAAATAGACACAAGCAAACTTTAAATCTTTTAAAAAATTTCTCAGATTGTACCAACTACGCTTTTCCTGCAAAACAGGGATATTGTTTAGTCATTTCTTAATAGACACATTTTTGTCCTGGGCTCTTTCCCTTCATAATTAGCAACTTTTGTAAAGAGAAAGAAGAAGGATTTAAGAAAAAGATGATTTTTCTTTTTAAGGAAATCATGAAATAAACCCACGGTCCAGTCCCACATACTAAAATGATGCCTTTTGTATCTGAAACATCACTATCGAAGTCTAAGATTTATACCTTTTATTATGATGATTATTAGCTGGGTGTGATGATGCATGCTTGGGAGATCACCTGATCCCAGGAGTTCAAGGCCAGCCTGGACAACACAGCAAGACTCACTCTCATACAAAAAATAAATAAATAACATAACTTACATTTATAACATTTTCCTTATTTTCGGTTTCATCCCACCTCATCATACATCTTTCCTCCTACATGCATAAAATAAAGATCGCCTGTTTGGAGAAAAAGTAATCTGAAATTTAAAACAAAAGTCACCTTGGATAGCAAAGGTTTAGGGTTTGCAGCTACATAACTAAAGGTAGGAAGGTTATAACACTTTCTAATCCATTCCAAGCTAATCCATTCCCTCCACAATGCCTTTTGATGACTTGACACTCATTTGTCCCTGAGTGCCCTGTTGGGCTGCCATCCATACTGTGATGCCAGCTTGTAGGTAGCCTTACAGGGGCATTTTGCAAAATGACTGTTTCACAGGACTCCATATTGTATTTGAGACCTATTGACAGTGAAAATATTTACAGGGAGAGGGCTCTCTCTTTGTTCATGTTTTCTGTTGTTGTCTCAGTTGCTGTCATCTTCGCGATTACTTTTCTTCTCAGGGCAGTGAACCAGCTAACTACAGCATCTCCTGAGTATCTGTTCTAAGGGTGAGAGGCTTGCCTGGCTTGTGTTGATAGAAATGGGATTTATCCGTGAAAATTGACAACCGAATTGTCACCTTCCCCTCAGGTGGTTTCCTCATTGTAATTTGTTCCATGTGTGCTGCTGTGTCAGGACATAGAAGAATAGAAAAATAGAATCTCTTTTACTGCCACAAAATAAACAGGATGAGGACAGCCTGGGAGCCAAAGAGAATCACACTGGAAATAGCTCAGACGTACAGGCCAGTTGTGAAGATGTGCCGTCTGGGAGGTTCAAACTGCCTGTAACCTTAAGTGAACTTGGCTAATGATGGGCCCAGTGATTTCTATCCCCAAATAGTCTGGAGCTCTGGTACTTTGTTAAGACTTAAAATTACCTTTCTGAAAGCGCCATTTATTACCATAACTCTGCGCTAGAACTCTCACTTATAAGTAGTCAATGGAGGTCAACTGTACAGCACCCAGACAGATAGCAATAAATTAAAAATCATCCCTAATGGTTTAATTGCTCTGGAAAGCACAGCTGTGGGAACAACTAGTCACATGGGAAACCTGGTGTCAGTTGTGATGGGAGCACGGTCGGGCGGATGAGAGAATGATCACGCTGGGAAAGGCCTGGGCATCGTCCTTTTCAGTGCAGAGTTTCATTCATAAGTGTTCCCTGTTCTCAGGACTGTGTGGGGTGAGGGGGAGAACTGAGTGCGCCACCACTCACATCACGGAGAACTTAAAAGCATCATTAATGATGCTGAATTTATTATGAACAGTTAACCACCCCAGGATGAATGGTGTTGTCGTCAAGATAAACTACCTGGATTGCCGCTTCCTCTCTGTCTTTCTTTCCCTTTAGGTTCTTTCACTTTCTACCCAATTTTCTTTTTCTTTCTCCTCTGTTAAGCTTCATTCTCTACTATAGGATCGATCTCTTTCTCCCTCCCTGGCTTTCACTGCAGTGACTTTTCTCCATTTTTTTCTCCTCACCAGTAAACTAAGTTTGCTAAGAAATCATTTGGCTACCATATCTCTGAGGTACTGGGAATAAGAGATGCACACAGATATAGTTCAACAATTTTTTTTTCTAAGACAGAGTTTCACTCTGTTCCCCTAAGTATAGTGCCATGGTGTCGTGGCTCACAGCAATCTCAAACTCCTGGCCTCAAGGGAGTCTCCTGCCTCAGCCTCCTCTGGAGTAGCTGTGACTGCAGGTGCCCATCATATAACACCTGGTTTATTTCAACACATCTAACAAGTTGAGAAAACTTTAATTATAAATGTTTCACTTTGGAGACGTTATGAAAAGTGGACAGTAGCCAAAACCCTGAGCTCTTGAATAATAATCTCCAACTATCCCAAGCTGACATGATACCTGTCTTAAAAAAAGCTCATCACTTCATTATAACATGATATCACTTGTGAAATTATCAAACACATTCATCTGGCATTCATCATTAGGAATGATGTTTTATAGCTCTGGGTATTTTCCAGCCCTGAGTAGCAGACAAATAAAAAACATGACTTCTTAACTGCTCTAAGTAAAGAAGGTTAAGAAAGCCATCTTTGTAATTAATTCATGGAGAAACATTTGGCAGAAAAGAAAATAAGAAGCTCAATCAGCTATCACAAAATTGCTGTTAAGTTGAAGTTGAGAGAAAAATCTTTTTCTGAATGAATCTTAAAGTTGCCTGTATTTGCCCTCAGAGTGGCTTACGACTGGAATCCTAGCGCTCCGGGAGGCCAAGCCAGGAGGAGGACTGCTTGAGGCCAGGAGTTGGAGACCAGCCTAAGCAAGAGCAAGACTCCACCTCTACTAAACATAGGAAAATTAGGTGCACATTGTATCTCACACCTATACTCCTAGCACTTAGAAGGCAGAGGCAGGAGGATGGCTTGAGCCCAGGCTTCAGTGAACTATGATGATGTCATTGTACTCTAGCCCAAGAGACAGAGTGAGACCCTGTCTCAAAAATAAAACAAAACAAAACTAAACAAACCAAAAAACCTCGCCTGTATTAAAACATTCAATGAAAGGGTTTTTTTTTAGGAGAATATTGAGTGTATTTAGTGAACACTCAGGATATTCATAGCAGAAGATTTGTAAGATTATAAAGACTGGGCTCGGCGCCTGTGGCTCAAGCGGCTAAGGCTCCAGCCACATACACCTAAGGTGGCGGGTTCGAATCCCCAGCCTGGGCCCACCAAACAACAATGATGGCTGCAACCAAAAAATGGCCGGGCGTTGTGGCAGGCGCCTGTAGTCCCAGCTACTTGGGAGGTTGAGGCAGGAGACTCACTTGAGCCCAGGAGTTGGAGGTTGCTGTGAGCAGTGAAGCCACAGCACTCTACCCAGGTGGGGATAGCTTGAGGTGCTGTCTCAAAAAAAAAAAAAAAAAAAGACTGTGCCATTAGAAGTGCACCCTGTTAGTGCCTGAAATACATTCATGGAAATAGACTTTTGGGGGTCTTTACAAGATGATCTTAATGATGAGGATCTCTACATCATTCATGACCTGTGGTCACATACAGGTAATATCCTGGCAGGGAATTACTGTCTGCTGACTGTCTTCTTTGACTTCTACACAAATATTGTAAAGGTTATAGCTGGGTCTTGTGGTGGGCACCTGTAGTCCCAGCTACTTGGGAGGTTGAGACAGGAGAATCACCTAAGCCCAGGAGTCAGAGGTTGCTGTGAGCTGTGGCTCCACAGTACTCTACCAAGGGCAATAAAGTGAGACTCTGTTTCTAAAATATATATATGTATGTATGTGTGTATATATATATATGGTTGACTTCGTCGTGGACTGTGGAGCTGCCTAAGACCAGTTCTTACCCATCCCTCATGACTGGCAGATGATGGTCATTATCCCTCTATCCCTTCCTCTTCCTTAGGTGTAGACCTCAGTTTTATTTGAGGTGACAGCATGTACCTGGCTAAAATATTTCAGTTTTCCAAAGTCTTTTCTTGCAACTAGGTGTGACTCATGAGACTATTTCGGACAATGATCTATAGGTGGAAGTGCTGTGTGCCAAGCTGGGAAGGTGACTTAGGAGGACTTCACCCAACAGGAGAATGAACTCTTTTGTCTTTTTTCTACACCCCTCTCCTTACTGCCTGGAATGAGGTTGCGATTGCCAGAGCTTCTGCAGACATCTGCAACTATCAGTGTCCCTGAGGTTCCAATTGCTATGCTAGGACAGGTACCTAATGAATGGGACCGCCATACCAGAACTGGACTGGTCACTCATTGATTTAGTTTATGTGGCAAAGCCATAAACGTATTTCCAAATTATCTGTTATTTTTTACATTCTATTTTTGTAATCAAATTCTTAATTGATACTGCTTAATAGGCAAAACGAGTTCTTTTTTTTTTTAATTTTGAAATCTAACAGAAAAACTAAATATCTTGACAAAGCAGTGTGGATTTTCACAAACATCACTGTAGGACCTACTCAAATGATGTGATTCTAGCTGTTGCTCATTAAATCTGAGGCGATGGGGCTTGGATCAATTTCTTTCCGCCTCTAAACCTTGTTACCTTCTGTGAAAGTGGAGATCCAACCCCATCAGCACTGATATCCCTTATGTGACCCTTTGGATGCCTTGTTCTGACTAAAATGTCCCTCTTTACCTCCAGCCTAAAGGCCAAGATCAGGAAGAGTACAGAAGTCGAACCCCAGCCAAGACTTACCTTTAATTAGAATCCACGTCTTGAGGAGAGGATTAGCAGCTCTAAGTTAAAATCTTCCCTGAAGCAAAACTTGTTAAAATACAGCCAGTGGTGCCACCATTGATGACTTTCTCTCCCTTCCAGATCTCGACAGGAAGCAGTCAATGTAAAATGCAATTACATGTAAAAAAGATGCAATCATGGTAATTAGAAGATGATACGGTGGCAGGTGATGTGATAGCAGAAGTCAAAGTCACTGGATGTAGGGAAAGAATATTGAAAATGTTAAATCATAGGACAAATCAATATTTCCGGCAATACACAGTGATGTGAACATATCAGGCTGCTTCAAGCTGAAAAATATCTCAGAAATTTTACAGATTATACACACACAGAGGATCTATTAACCCTGGATGAACTTCACTAGCATTGCAGATCTAAGTAGCTTGGCTAAGACTTTTCCTTATAACATTTGTTTTCCTTTGTGTGTGTGTGTGTGTGTGTGTGTGAGATAGTCTCAGTTGTCCTGTGTAGAGTACAGAGGTGTCATAGCTTGCAGCAACCTGTAACTCTTGAGCTCAAGGGATCCTCCTGCCTCAGCCTCCCAAGTAGCTGGGACTATAGGTGCCTGCCATGATGCCCAGCTAATTTTTCATTTTTATTAGAGATGGGGTCTTTCTCTTGCTCCAAATCTTGAGCTCAGGGAAGCCACTTGCTTTTGCCACCCAGACTGAAAGGTTTAAAGGTGTGAGCCACTACACTGGTCCCCTTTCTTATTCTTACATGTATATCTGTGAGCTCAGAAAAAAATACTGAGAGAAAATAGAAAGATGATGTTCGGCTTTGCTGTTTCTACCAGTCCTGTCCTCTCTAAGTAGAAGAGATCCTTATGAGCAATTCCTTCTTCCTTCTAACAGCGGGAGTGACCTGCTTCAAACACCGAATGAAACCATAAAAGCCTTTTGTCACAGAGATGCCCTTGAAGAATCAGTGACGCCCTGGCTAATTGAATCCTTGTGGAGAGACACTGGTATCCGTGAAGGGCCTCTTCATTAGTTATTGCACTGGAGGGGTGTATGACTTACTTGCTTTTGAGATTACTGTTTGTGCATCTCCTATCTGTTCTTCCAAGACTGCATTAACGTACATTAGAGAGATTTTTGTGTACCTTATTAGTTCAGGGGAGTAATAATTATAATAGAAGAAACACTGTAAGTTTAGATAGATAGTAATTTTATTTATTCCATCATCTTGCCACATCCTTTCCTCTGTCTGTGGAAGACAGAAGTGGAAGTGTGGCTTCTACCCTCCAGCCAGGCAAGTTTCTCTCATTTCTTCAAAGGAGCTCCATTTCAGAACCTTATTTCCTCATTACTCTGTGCATTTGTATTTTTTTTTATTATTATTTCAGGTTAATGTGAGGGTACAAACAACCAGGTTACAATGTGTGTCTTTGTTAGATAAGATCCCTTTTATAGTTGTGTCCTGCACCCAAAAGTTGTGCCATATACCCCCACACTGTACCCATTAAGTGGGAGCACAGCCATCCCCACCCATTCTCTCCATGGCCCACTTTCTTATTCCTCCATCCCCCAACTGGAATTGAATTGGGTTTTTCATCTATATGGGCCTATATGAGATAGGCTATTGGCTTCATATTAGCATTGAGTACACTGGATACTTGCTTTTTCATTCTTGTGATACTTTACCAAGAAGAATGTGTTTCAGTTCCATTTAGGTTAATACTAAAGATGTAAACTCTTCATCTTTTACTGGCTGAATAGTATTCTATGGAATACATTTATCGCAGCTTGTTAATCTATTCATGAGTTGATGGACATTTAGGTTGTTTCCCCATTTTGGTATTGTAAATTGAGCTTTGATAAACAATCTAGTGCACATGTTCTTATGATAAAATGATTTTTTTTCTTCTGGGTAGATGTGTAGTAATGGGATTGTGGGATCAAATGGGAGGTCTAATTTGACTTCTTTGAGGATTTTCTATACTTCTTTCCAAAGGGGCTATATTATTTTTCCATTGTTTTTTTACCATTTCTTTTCACTGGGGAAGGCTTTCCTTTGCTCTTTGGCTACAAGACATCTGCCTCTTCCCTCCCAATTAGCCTAAACACTACCTCTTGCTCATATCTTTTTTAAAATTCTGGATTTAGATCACTGTTTTCTTCTCAGTGACCTTTCAGTGTTTTCTTTGGACTGGTATACCCCCACTAAAGAGGGAATAATAATCATATGAGATTAGAATGCATATTCTCAGGGAAAAGACATTCTGGGTCAAATATGTTTTGTACAAGCCCCATGTTACCTCTCCATTTGGTGAGTAACAAAGCATGAATGAACTTATGGAGTCATCGACACATTCTTGAAATAATTCCTAGGTGCCTCCAAGCTTGTGTAGATCTTGTCTCTCTTATTAATCACTATATCTGCTGTGTCTCATATTAACAGATTATTTAAAAAGGAAAAAAGTCCTATATTACTGTATGGCATTATTTTATCTGAGTTCAATGATAAGGAATTTTTATTTACCATGCAGGAACCATATAGACATTTTATTTTGGTAGTGACAAATAGATAGCAATTACTCATTTGCTTGGACTATGAGGCACATAGAAGCTAAAATATGGAAGGAAGAAAAAAGAAAGTAAAAGTACAGCTTTCCTCCTTTTTATAAGGAAAAAAATAAATATAAATACTTTGTCAAGTAAGCCTCTTTCAGGGAATCAAAGGATCAGCACAGATTTAGTTTCACCTTCAGGAACGTCTACATCTGTAGTGTTAGATGGTGGGAGTGAATGTGCCCAAGGCTCTGCCTGACTGAAAGTGGCTTCTGAATCATTAAGTGATGATTGTACTTTATTCA
Source organism: Galagoides demidoff (assembly GCA_963574575.1). Classification (NCBI taxonomy): domain Eukaryota; kingdom Metazoa; phylum Chordata; class Mammalia; order Primates; family Galagidae; genus Galagoides; species Galagoides demidoff. The sequence goes on along the minus strand of CAUYQV010119468.1, from coordinate 14,439 downwards.
GCAGCATTTCTGTTCAATGAACTTTATTGTACACTCATGGTTTTGAAAACTGGAATTCACACACAGCATGCCATGGAGTCTACTGGAACACTCCATTAATTATAATGTAATTCTTTATGTTCAACCATTCTGAATAATCGAAATTTTATTTTATTTTATTTTTTAACTAGAACATACTTATAAATGTAGCAATGGTTCTCAGAAAACCATTTGGATTTAATTTCCCTCTCTCCTGCAAAAAAGTCTTTCTTCACTTTAAGAAGTTCCTGCCTGTGTCCTCGGCAAGGACTAAGTATTCCTGCAGTGTTGCCATGGTGTGTGCTACAGAGAGACCAGAGGATGGGAGACGGCTAGGGAACAGTGGGAGCTGTGATAATTGGGAAAGTTTGGGAAGTAGAAAGCAAAATGTGGAAAGTGTGGAGCCTCTACAAGATGTTAAAAATAGCCCCTTCTTTCATTTTCATTCTGTGACCATGGCCTGATGATGGAGATTGTCCTTGTCTACACATAGACTTGGAACCCAGGGGTCCACTGTTGTGGTTCACTGCCCAGCCCCCCAACCCAGCCAATGCTGCTACCACCACCACAGTGATATTTTGCATTATCTGGAAAACTATTTGATTTTGACAGCTGGGGAATATGCTGCTGGCATCTAGAGGGCAGAGACCAGGGTCCTGCACACATCCCATACTGCCCAAGACAGCTCCTTTACCCACCCCCCAACCCCCAACAAAGTATTACCTGGCCCAACATCAGTAGTACCAAGTTTGAGAAACCCTATTCTACAGAGATTTGACATTTATATTGCTAGCAAAATACTCCAAAAGTTAACCTTTAGCGTTTAACCTTTAACCAAAACTTCTATGCATGAGACTCTTGGCCCTTGGGGCCTGAAAGAGACCTAGGATATACTCAGTAAGTATGAGAAATGTTAAAAGAACCCTTTACTTTGTTTAGTTTCTTGATATATGGTTGTTTGTAGAAATTACTCCTAGTTTATTTGCCATAGATGGTGCATAGACAATTAAGGTTAGGAAGGACCTGAGAACCTCACATTCCCCCTTGTTTTTCTCTGGGTCTCTATTAAGGTGTATGCCAGTGATGTCTGTGTTGGGAGGGAAAGGTTTCCATTGAATATTGAGAGGATACAAGAGGAAGTATTTCTCTAGCTTACAGAAACCCTGAGAGCCTATCCACCTACTCCCCTCCACACACACTCTCTCTATTCACATACTACAACCCCTCATGCATTCATAGCTAGGATTCCAATGGAAGCAAATAGCGTCAGAGAAAACAGCACTGTGTGTTAGTACGCCATGCACAAATTTCCACAGTGTAGATGTTCTATCTGAACCCTTTGATATATCCTGGCTCAGGTGATTAACCTTATTTTACAGATAGAGAAACGGTCCTGGGGAATTTGCCTAACTTTGTAGGAGCCACAAGTATTGTTGCTATTTGGGTTGTTGTTAACCTCTTAAACATCTCAGCTTCTACTTTATCGTCTATATTCCTTAAAAATGAGATGAGGCAAGTTCTAAGTGATGTTTTATCTCCAACCTCAGGCCTAATATTTCCTAATTGTGAGGTGTATAAAATTATTATTTTTCCCCAACTTCCTCGGGCAAATCTATCACCATCACTATCATCATCATCAGAAAACATATCCTTGTATGAATGATTCTGTCTCAGATATTTCAGTAAAAAAACAAGATGTTTCTTTCATCGACACATTCTGACATAGCCCCTCACTCATTCACATTGGTCTGGATCAAGTCATGTTACTCCTCTTGAGTCAATTCTTTGGCTAAAGACATCCTGTGCTCTGATTGGCCAAGTTCATCCCATGTGCCAAGTGAGGAAAGACGAATGTATACTGAATGAGTAAAGTGTTTGCGATAGGATTACTGTTTATTATAGGCCATTGCAAAAATTCATGACATTATGTATGTGAAGTAACTGCGTACACAATGCCTAGTATATATAAACATTTAACAGAGCAATAATAAGAAAAAGTAATGGCTAGCGTTATTTTAAGCATGTATGATAACAAATAGGAGTTAGAATCCACACACAAAATTACTTGGATCTCAAGAAAATGGTTACATACCAGTCATAGAATGCAAACATGTTTGGAACCATTAATATATAGATAAAGAAATGAAAGATGAAAGAAAAGGGAGTTGTAATAATTGGTAATAATCTCTTTCATGAGTAATTTAAAGCTATATAAAATCCAGATTTTAAACTAATTCAAAATTATGAGTCATCCCTCAGTACTTGGGAATGAATTAATCAAAACTAAATTACCAAAAATTAACTGGCTACCCCACCATTCTAATATGAGCAGAGATGACATCTGGAGAGAGGATAAGTATGAATTGAAAGGGGTGATGTTTCAAAGAATGAGCCTGAAATGGGTATTCAACCATTTTCCCTTTTTGGGGATCCATATCAATAAAGCTTAATAAGAATTCAGAGTGAAATTACTGCCAACTGTGAACTTAATAATGCCCCACTGGGAGTTCATTAATATCTCAACAGGTACACTGAAGCATTATCTTAATTGAACATGATACTTCCAAAAATTTGCTTTTACAAGTTTTGTGAAACTTTCCTCTGGAACAAGCATTAGTAAATTTCATATGGCTTTTCCTAGCTCTGCAAATTCCCTGGGAACAAAAAAACTGTATTCATCTTTTCAAAATTAAGATGTTCCCCAGGTGACTGACCTTGTCATAGGTGCTGACCTTATAGAATGATGGATATAAGATAGAAAGAAAGAACATAGCATAAAGATGGAGAATGCATCACAGAGGAAGAAGGCCAACATACATGAAACCAATTTCAGATTTTTATTTTTTCTGAATAAATAAAAAGTTTCTTTATGTAAATAATCAAAAATTTATTTTGATGAGAACTGAGCTTGTGTTAAAGCAGGGGTGGCAATTTTGATTTTTAAAACATTTGTTTTAATGTAATTCATTCCGAGCACATATGAACTTGGGCCTTCATTTATGTTAATAGCTGTTGACCGTACGACCATGGCTACTACCAGATGTTTCCCAGCCTAGGAGACCCCTTTTGTATGGGAGTTGACTCTGTAGTGATTATGGAATAACATTAAATTTACAAGGGCTCAATCTTGTCCATACTTAGAAAATGAAAGTGTCTCACACTTTTAGTATTTGATCTTGTTTGTATTAGAAAGGACATAGAATTATTTACTCCAGATTTGTTTGATATATTCCTTTCTATTTTCCTTTTTTTTGAGAGAGAGAGAGTCTCACTCTGTTGCTGAGGCTAAAGTGCTATACTGTCATAGCTCACAGCAGCCTCAAACTCCGGGGTTCGAGCCATCCTCGTGCCTCAGCCTCCCAAGTAGCAAGACCCGTGGTTCTCAACCTTCCTAATGCTACAACCCTTTAATACAGTCCCTGTGGGTTGCGACAGGAGCTGAGAACCTCTGAGCTAGACAACAGGCACACACCACTAGGCCTGCTTCCTTTTTCTAATTTTAGTAGAGATGGGGTTTTGCTCTTGCTCAGGCTGATACCAAACTCCTCTCAGAGTGCCAGGATTGCAGGTGTGAGCCACAGCATCTGGCCTGATAGATTCCTTTTATTCATTCTTTCTTTCCCCTATTTTCAGTGATCATAGCAATGTTAATATAAAGTAAAGGCCTCTGACAGCCTGATTCCTGAGGGGGCAGAAACCGAGGAGAAGTTGGGGAAAACCAGCCTTTTTGAAAGGACAAAGCGTCGAGTGTCTCCCAGGCTTAGACTGAACCCTGGGGCCCAGTAGTATGGGTCCTCTCCAGTTGTCAGGACTAGAACCTACAGGAAAAACCAGGGAGCAGCTTCCTAGATGACTTCCTTAGGCTTTTCACCTTTTAACTTCCATTCAAATGACAGTTTTCCTCTTCCTATATTCTGATGATGGAAGGAAATCCCAGAAAAAAGCTTCCAAAGAAAGAGAGAGAGAAAGTTTTTGCCCAAGTCCCTGAAGCTGCCTGCGTGAGGCGTCCTCAGGGCAGGAACAGCTCCAGGGTGGCAGGTGTCTCTGGATGCGCCCATGTTGGGGCGAGGAGCATACTGAAGGGCTCTGATCTCTTTGGATCCTTCCATTTATTTGTTTACTGGACTCCCCATTCACTCAATGAATACGGATCCCATTTTAGTCCCAGTAGGGTGGTGTCTAATGGTTGAAAATGATGAGCGAAATCCTCGCCCTCTGTGAGGGTAAGTACGCTGGAGGAAGGGAGAGAACAATAAACAGATAATTATACCGGTAATTGTTTAATTAGAACTGTGACACTTGTTACCAGAGAAAACTACCACGTTGCAGAAGAATTCAATAGGTTTACCCATCAACTCACTGCGCTTTCCTGCGAGCATTGGCCAAGCTCGGAGAGGGCCCTGAGCGCCTCCCAGTGGCCAGTGTGTGCCACTCGCTGGATGTGACCTGGCTTCTGATTATTCTTTCAGTGTTATGAAATAACTCAGTCACCCTAATCACTTGTATCAATGCAATATTAATATTTACTCCTCCACAGTGCTTATAAGGTATATAGGATGTGTGTAACTTGCATATCCACTGTGATTATTCTTGAACTTGGTTCTCCCCTAGCTTTTTTTCCTGCTTAGGTTTACAGAAATTCTTAGAACCACAAATTTGTATAAACTTGTTATAGGTCAAATTAGGAGCAAAAGGAATTGAGATTTTTTTTCTTTTTCTATCTTAAAAGTAAGATAGAGTTTAGGAACTGATGCGCCTGACGACTTGAAAGATGACAGTTTTTATTGTTGTTTTTATTCCCTGTTTGTTTTCTCAATATTTTAAAGTGCTCAGAAAGGTTGATTTCCATATAAATTTTGAATCATTCTGAGGCGTGAGAGATGCTCTGCCTTAGAACTTGATTACTTAAAGCTAGTTTTGTCTCTCCTCATCAGTGTCACCCAACTTGTGTCTTGGGAGAAATAATTGTAGAAACTGAGGTGATTTTCTTTGAGAAAAAGCCTTGGAGATACCTTTTCCAAACATCTGAAGACCCCCATGGAGAGGGGAAATTGGTTCTGCCTGTAACTGTGAAAGGGAGAGAAAGCATTGAGGATCACAGAGGTGCAGGAGCTGGGTGCCCAGTGGTGGGGGTCGTGGCCACACAGGAAGAACCACATTATGTAGAAGTATGAGTGACATGTAGGCTTCTGGAGGAACAAAGGTGTACCATCTGATCTAAGTCACATCATTGTCAGTTCATCCAAACTGAGAAATAACAAACTCAACAACTTGAGGACAACACAGTAAAGAAGATTAAGCTTTTTCAAAAAGGGTAATGTAAATATTTTATACATGAATAGTGAGTTTGCAAGACATCCAAGACGATAAGATTAAATATATTTAGTGCTTTAGTTTATACAATTCTTATGTTTGTGCAGATATAATTTTATATAAAAATGCATAAAAGTGGGCAGTGCCTGTGGCTCAGTGAGTAGGCACTGGCCTCATATACAGAGGGTGGCGGGTTCAAACCCTGCCGCAGTCAAATTGCAATAAAAAAATAGCCATGTGTTGTGGAGGGTGCCTGTAGTCCCAGCTACTTGGGAGGCTGAGGCAAGAGAATTGCCTAAGCCCAAGAGTTAGAGGTTGCTGTGAGCTTTGATGCCACAGCACTCTACCAAGGGCAATAAAGCGAGACTCTGTCTCTTAAAAAAAAAAAGTGCATAAAAGTGATAATTTCAGTTTGTAAGCAAATACTTTCTTATTTTTTGTTCTTAAAACCCTAGCTATTCATTTAGAAAGAAAACAAAATTGAGGTCCTAGTCTATCTAGAAAATAGATCCTAGCTAGATGGAAATATTTGATCTAAATTCAAAAAACAATTATGCAATGTATAGTCATGAAATCTAGGTAGCAACATCCATCTGGGTGCTATAGTCAACAAGATGGAAATGTTTCTTATCTTTGAAAACCTAGAAGCTGTCAAATAAAGTACAGACAGAATAGATGATAGGAAAATGTTTTTGTGTTTAAAAGATATCATGGATAATATTAATAGTTACATGCTCCTCTTCCAGGTTTAATAACTATAGTTATTAACTATATAGTTAAATAATGATATTATAATTTATAGGTATATTGATAGACACAGAAAGATGTTTTGTACTTTATTTAAGCAAAGATGAGTGAGAAACTGAAAATGTCAAGGAAAGAGCAGGTGAGGTGCTATCAACATACAGTAGGTGCTCATTGCCATGGTGCCACATGTAAGAAAAATTGTGAGGCTTGTTTGCAGATGACTAAAGATTGAAAAGTTCTGGCTTAAATTTTAGTTTTTCCTTTTCACAATTTCTTTAAATGTAGCAATAAAGAAAATTAAGTCAGATAATGTACTCTGCTATTGGTAAACTGTAAATATATGTTTACCATATATTTAGATGATAAGCACACATTTATGAAAATGGGAGGTTGCCCACATAGGAGAAAAACACACTTCAATTAATGTTGGAGGGGAGGGTGAGTGAGGGAGGAGGAAAAGGAGGGGTTGGGGTGCTGAATGGGCACCATGTTGGTCATTAATGTTGGTCATTAATTGTCCCCATATCAAAATAGAGTGTATAGGATTCAGGCTTCTCCATTCTCATGACACTCTCGTGAAATGAGAAAAAATCACTTCAATTCAAGATGGAGGGGAGGGGAAATGAGGGAGGAGGAGAACGAGGGGGTGGGGTGCTCCCACTGAATAGGCACAATGTAGGGGTGTATGGCACACCTTTTGGGTGAGGGACATAACCATAAGAGGGACTCTACTTAACACATTCAGATATTGTGACCTGGTGGTTTGTACCCTCACATTTGGAAATGCAAAATTACACATTACATGGGAAAACATTTCAAGTAAAACAAAATATGAAAATGTAAAGTAATGGAGACATTTATTACGCTCATTAACAAAAATCAGAGAAGAGAAAGAATACTTTCCTGAGGTCCTTTTGTGGTCCTTACACTCGGAATTATCTTTTTGTTTTGACCCCAAAAGACACTAAAGGTGCTCATTGACAACTTCAGACACACGGAAGAGAATTAAATAGTATTGTTGGCTTGGACCAAAATGTCACCCTTACCACATAGTTCTAGAAGGTTTTTAAAAATGCTACTGCTATTTTTTTAGCACCTTAAATGATAGGGTTAAGTACTACAGATTTTCAACTTTTAAAGCCAGTGTGATAAGAAGGAAAGAACACAGCAGAGACTTGAGGGTGTTGGCGTACTGGTGTTTGCCCGTCACTGGGTTGAACCCATCAAGAGCACTGAAGAGAAACAGTTGTTGCCACAGTGACATCAGAAAAATCACCACCTCTCCACAACAGTAGCACACACACAACTCTCAGAAGGTGCAAATTAATCTGAAGAATCAATATAAAAATGACAAATTTGGTCTGAATTAGTGCTTAAATGATTTAGTGATATAGAAGCAAAACAGTCTATAGTAGTCTACAAAGTACTGATAGGAAAAAATTCCCTAGAGGGAAATATGATTTCTGTAGAAGAGGCCCCAGATGCCAAGAAATAGATGAAGACTTTACAGCCTTTGTATTAACCCGGATGGAAGTGAAACACATGGGTCTTAATAAAGCATCACGAGAATGGAGAAGCCTGAATCCTATATACTCTATTTTGATATGAGGACAGTGAATGATCAAGTACATAGTGAAGGGTGGGGAAAGGGGTGTGCAGAGAGAGAGAGAGAGAGAAGGAGGGAGGGGTGGGGGAAAGAAAGAGCAGAGAGAGGGAAGGAGGGAGGGACTTGGGTGTCAGAGTGTGACATACCTTTTGTGTGCAAGACACAAATGTAAGAGGAGCTTTACCTAACAAATGTGATCAATGTACCTTGGTTTCTTATACCGTCAATGAATCACCAACAATTAAAAAAAAAGAAAGAAATACATGGCAGATATGAGAATATGAATTCACACATACGCATCTACTCTAAAGGGATAGCGTATCTTACAATAAAGTATCTTAAAGGAAATAAATATGTTTCTTCCCAAAATGGGATTCTAGAACTATGCACACTTTAGAGTGAGTTGGTAGCATAACTGAAGTTAGAAAGATATTTTCCTAGGTGATATATCCATAGAGATTTATTAAAAGAAATTTTTCCTGGCAGGAGTTTTTAGATATCACCCCAAAAGCTCAGGCTACAAAAGCAAAACTAAATGAATGAGGCTGTATCTGACTTAAAAGCTCCATACAGCAAAGGAAACAATTAACAAAGTGGAGAAGTTGCCTACTACATAGGAGAAAATAGCTGCAAACCAATATCTGGTAGGGGGTTACTATCTAAAATGTATTTAAACACTTTACATGCTTTAAAGATCTAGAAAAAAATAATACTTCATTTTATATGAAATCAGAAAAAACCTCGACTAGCAAAGACATTACTCAGGAACAAAAACAAAGTAGGAGGAATTACGTTACCAGACCTCAGACTATACTGTAAATTGATAGTGATCAAAACAGCATGGTACTGGCACAAAAACAGAGAGGTAGATGTATGGAACAGAATAGAGAGCCAAGAGATGAATCCAGCCACCTACCGTTATCTGATTTTGACAAGCCAATTAAAAATATTGAGTGGGGAAAAGATCCCCTATTTAACAAATGGTCCTGGGCTAACTGGATGGCGACCTGTAGAAGACTGAAACTAGCCCCACACCTTTCACCATTAACTAATATAGACTCTCACTGGATTAAAGATTTAAACTTAAGACATGAAACTATGAAAATGCTAGAAGAAAGTGTAGGGAAAACACTTGAAGAAATCGGCTTGGGTGAAAATTTTATGAGGAGGACCCCTCAGGCAATTGAGGCAATGTCAAAAATATACTTTTGGGACCTGATCAAATTTAAAAGTTTCTGCACAGCCAAGAACACAGTAAATAAAGCAGGTAGACAGCCCTCAGAATGGGAGAAGATATTTGCTGGTTATGTCTCCAACAAAGGTTTAATAACCAGAATCCACAGAGAACTAAAACGTATTAGCAAGAAAAAAACAAGTGATCCCATCTCAGAGTGGGCAAGGGACTTGAATAGAAATTTCTCTAAAGAAGACAGGCGCATGGCCTACAGATATATGAAAAAATGCTCTCCATCCTCAATCATCAGAGAAATGCAAATCAAAACTACTTTGAGGTACCACCTAAACCAAGTGAGATTAGCCCATATCACAAAATCCCCAAACCAGAAATGTTGGCGTGGATGTGGAGAAAAAGGAACACTTCTACACTGCTGGTGGGAATGCAAATTAATTCATTCCTTTTGGAAAGACATCTGGAGAACACTGAGAGAACTAAAAATAGACCTGCCATTTGGTCCTGCAATTCCTTTATTAGGTATATATCCAGAAGACCAAAAATAGAATTACAACAAAGATATTTCTATCAGAATGTTTATTGCAGCCCAATTCTTAATTGCTAGGACATGGAAGAAGCCTAAATGCCCATCGAGCCACGAATGGATCAACAAACTGTGGTACATGTACACCATGGAATACTATGCAGCCCTAAAGAAAGATGGAGACTTTACCTCCTTCATGTTTATATGGATGGAATTAGAAAATGTTCTTCTTAGCAAAGTATCTCAAGAATAGAAGAAAAAGTATCCAATGTACACAGCCCTACTTTGAAACTAATTCATAGCTTTAATAAGTATGTCATAATCTAATTATAGTCTTAGAATATGGGAAGGGGGTGGGAGGGGGAATTCAGGGGGTGGATGGGGGGAGGGAGGGAGATTGGTGGGGTCACCTCTATGGTTTATTTTACAAGGGTACAAGTGAATTTTTCTAAAAGCAGAATATGAATGTCTTAACTCAATAACTAAGAAAACGACATGAAGGTTATGTTAACCAGTTTGACGAGAGTATTTCAAAATGTATATGAAAACAGCACACTGTACCCCATGATTGCATTAATGTACACAGTTATGCTATAAGAAATTTTAAAAAATTATAAAAATGTTAAATAACTAAATATTTTTACTAAAGAATTGATTAATAAATGGTTGCACATTAAAATAAAGATCTAAAAATTATTTCCAGATGTTTCATTTTTACTGCTTAATATAATAAACATCCTTATACAAAAAAAAGAAAGAAATACTGTACTTCACAAAAGACTTCTCAATCAAAAATGTGCCCAGGGTAGCACACCATGCTGCCACACACGGGCTGGTCAACGTCACAGAGAATGTGGCTGAGGTGAAGCCAAGGCTGGAGACGCAACTCAAGGCAGAGGAAGCCAGTAAGGAAAAGGTGTCAGGTTTAGTGGCTACGCCATGGACCTATGCGTGCCTGCTGGGCTCCAAGGCCTACAGGACGGCACCTGAGCTGTGCAGCCATGGGCACAGGCACACAGGTGAGAAGCCCTTCCTGTGTCCTGAGTGTGGCTGCTGCTTCATGCAGCAGGTGTGCCTGTGCATGTGCTTGGCCTCACATGCGGGTGAGCTGCCCTTCCGCTGCTCGCACTGCCCCAAGGCCTATAGTGCACTCTCCATTCTCAAGATCCACCCCTGTGGTCACACAGGCAAGCAGCCCTACACCTGTGCCAAGTGGAACCAGAACTTCTCTGACCCTTCGATGTTCCGCCAAGCATCAGCACATTCTTGCTGGCCTGCAGCCCTATGGAAGCCAGGGCTGCGGCAAAGCCTACCCTGAGAGAAGATTCTGTGCAACCAAGAGCGGTCCCACACCCGTGAGCTGCCCTTCCTCTGCTCCGAGTGTGGGAAGAGCTTCTCCAACTCATCCTCACTCACATGCCACTGGCGGTTCCATGCAGCACAAAAGCCCTGTCGCTGCCAGGCCTGTGGCAAGGGCTTCACACAGCTCAGCTCCTACCAGAGCCATGAGTACACTCTAGTGAGAAGCCCTTCCTGTGCCCTTCCTCCTGCTGCATATTCTTTAACCGGTCAAGCTTCCTGCACCACCAGCGCTTGCACTGGGGCATGAAGCCTGACTGCTGCAAGAAGTGCGGCAAGGACTTCTGGACTTCACACTGATATTGCTTCAGAAGCATGAGAGGTTACACCCAGAGCTCCGGCCCTTTCACTGCATCCTGCGTGGAAAGATCTCAGACCGGGCTGGGCTGAGCAATCACAGCGGTACGCACAACTCTGTGTGCCCCTACACCTGCCCCCACTGACCCTAGGCTTTCTTGAGTGCCAGCGACCTGCACTAGCATGAACACACCCACTCTGTGCCCTTTGGGAAACCAACCCCCCTGGAACCCCATATGGCTTTTCTAGGAATGCCTGTAGAAGGGCCAGCCTGAAGCCCATGCTCCTCAGGTCCTCATACTCCCAAGAGCCACCGCCGGGTTCCTACTGTGCCTCCTTTTGCCGTAGCTCACTCTTAAAGAGTCCAGATCTCTGCTCCTGGACAACTAGCTCACCTGCTGCCCAGCTAAGACTTTTGGGGTGGGTGGAGTCTGCAAGCCGCTGTGAGAGATATGATTCTCTCACAGCAATGTTCATTAAAGCTTTCACTTTGGGCGCCCATACCTCAGTGGGTAAGCCATCTGCCACATACAACGAGGCTGGCCAGTTCGAACCCAGCCCACGCCTGCTAAAACAACAATGACAACTGCCAAAAAAAAAAAAATTAGCCTGGCGTTGAGGCGGGTGCCTATAGTCCCAGCAACTTGGGAGGCTGAGGCAAAAGAATCTCTTAAGCCTAAGAGTTTGAGGTTGCTGTGAGCTAGCACACCATGGCACTCCGATTGAGACTCTGTCAAAAAAAAAAAAAAAGACTTCTCAATCAGTGTTGAAATCGGACCCACAAGTCATCATTTTTAAAACAGGTCGGATGATTTTTTTTTTTTTTTTTGCAGTTTTTGGCCAGGGCTGGGTTTGAATCCACCACCTCCGGCATATGGGACTGGCACCTTACTCCTTTGAGCCACAGGTGCCGTCCTCAGATTATTCTTATGTACTGAAAGTTTGAATAAAGATTCAGGCAAAGTTAGATTATTAAATTCAGATTATGTTAACACCAAACACCTATCATGTGCCCTGAAGTATGTATGATATATACTTTTACATATATGAACTCCTATAAACCTCATACCACCCTGTCTAGAAGTAAAGTGAGTTCGCAAGACTATTGCATTTACTAGAAGCAAAACTGCTAGAGGTGGTGATATAGGACAGTTGGCACCAAGACTTGCCACCTTAGCCTTTAGTGTTGGTGCTGCAGCAGCCAGGGAAACCAGCCAGCTGGAGGGTAGGCAGGGGGGCCCTAGAAGGCTCCTGTCCCTGGAGGCTCCAGTAGTGGAGGGGCCAGACAACTGCAGGAAGACACTGGCACCTTGGTGTCTGCTTCTCCCCGCACTTCTGGCTGGTCAATTTCATGGCCTGTGCCTTGGTGTCTCCTTCCCTGTGCCCTTCTGGCTGAAGGGAAAAACCCATCTTTTCTAGGGCTGGTCAATTTCATGTAAATTTCCAAGGCCTGAGAGTTCCAGCCCCCTGCTGCCAAATGGCTGGCTGGTTATAACTTTAGAAGACCTATGTCCTAAAAGTAAACATTTAATTCCTGCAAAATAATCCCCAATGAGGAGAGAGCCCCTAGACAGACTTGGGAAAGGGAGCAAGAGAGCTTGTTCTCCCACCTGGGTTCTCTCTGCCAGGAGCTTTGGGTTTTGTATTCTTTGTTTCTGTGCATAAATCCTGTCTTACCACTGATCCGTGGTCAGTGGATTCATTCTTAGAATCATTGAGACCAAGAACATGAAACTCCGGTATCAGTAGAATTAGTAAAGGACAATGTGCTAGTCCCACAGAGAAATGTGGAAGAAAAAGAGAAGAATTGAGGAGTGGTTAAACGTATGGATTCTGGAGCCAAAATTGCTTGGATTAAAATCCCAGTTTTGTCAGTTACTAGCTCTGTGACCTTACAGAAATGAGATGTGTCTTAGTCGGTTTTCTGTTGTTTATAACAGAATATCTGAAACTGGCCAATTTAGTTTTTAAAAAGCAAGTTCATTTGGCTTATAATTCTGCAGACTGAGAAGTTCAAGGGCATATGCCTGGCTCTGGTAAGGTGTACTGTGCTGCATCGTTAACATGCTGGAAGTCAAAGGGAAAGTGAACATGTGTGAAGAGACAAAAGAAGCAAAGATCATCCCAGCTTTATAACAAGCCAGTATTGTGGAAACTAGTCCATTCCTGGGAAAACTAATCCAATTTTGCTGAAGTGAGAACTTGCTTACTACCATGAGAAAGAAACCAAATCTTTCATGAGAGATCCACCCTCATGATCCAAATATCCCACTAAGTTCTAACTCCTAATACTGCCACACTGGGGATAAAATTTCACCATAACTCTTGATTGGACAAACCATGCCAAAACCATAGCAACTCCCTTCCTCATCCTTGAAACCTCACATCCTTCTCACATCAAAATATAATCATTCCATCTTAGTAGTCTCAAAAATCTTAACTTGTTCCAGAACAAAATCAAAAATCTCATCTGAGAATCAAGACAAGTTGCTTCCAGCTATGAACCTATAAAATGAAAAACAAATTATTTACTTTCAAGATACAGTGGTGCACCAGAAGTTATGCAAACATCATAGGCCAAAAGAAAAGAATGACAGGATTCACACAAATCTGAAACCTATCGGGGAAGATATTAAATCCGAAAATTTGAGTCTTTCACTACATGTGCCATTTTTTGGGAAAAGTGGTGCAAGGGGTAGGTTCCCAAGGCTTTGAGTAGCCCTGTCCCCTTGGCTTTGCAAGGTGCAGCCCACTTGGCTATTCTCATGAGTTTGAGACTTTTCATGGCAGATGTTACACAATGCTGGCCTTAGTTCTGGGGGCCAAGTGGTGGCTGTGCCCCTACAGCTCCACTTGGAGTCACTCTTCTTGTTGGCTCTGCTCCTGCAGCTGGTTTCTGCTTGGGCCCTTGGGTTTCCGACGCATCCTCTGAAAGGTAGATGGAAGCCACCACTAAGCCTCCACAGCTATAGACCAAAACCTGTTTTTCAAGTTTAAAGGCATTAACATTAATAAGCCACTCAGAAAAAAAAAAAAAGGCTCAGCACCTGTGGCTCAATCGGCTAAGGCGCCAGCCACGTACACCTAAGGTGGCGGGATCAAATCCCCAGCCCGGGCCCGCCAAACAACAATGATGGCTGCAACCAAAAAAAAAAAAAAATGGCCAGGCATTGTGGCGGGCGCCTGTGGTCCCAGCTACTCGGGAGGCAGAGACAGGAGACTCTCTTGAGCCCAGGAGTTGGAGGTTGCTATGAGCTGTGATGCCATGGCACTCTACCCAGGGGGATAGCTTGAGGCTCTTTCTCAAAAAAAAAAAAGAAAAAAAGAAAAAAAAAGAAAAGTAGCTTGGGGCTCGGCGCCTGTGGCTCAATCAGCTAAGGCGCC
>CAUYQV010119466.1:0-42264 GCA_963574575.1 Galagoides demidoff | reverse complement strand
AGTAGACCTGTCTTTTACCTCTTACCTCTGGCCAAATTTATTTGGAAGCTTCTGGCAGATGCCACCAGGTTTCCCATCTACGAATGCCCCAGCCTGGTGGTTCTTCTTCTTCTTCTTTTTTTTTTTTTTTTTTTTTTAGAGATAGAAGCTCACTTTGTCACCCTCGTCACAGCTCACAGCAACCTCCAGCTCTTGGGCATAGGCGATTCTCTTGCCTCAGCCTCCCAAAAAGCTAGGACTACAGGCACCCGCCACAACACCTGGCTATTTTTGTTGTTGTTGCAGTTGGCTAGGGCTGGGTTTGAAGCCATCACCCTTGGTATATGGGGCCAGCACCCTACTCACTGAACCACAGGTGCCACCCCAGCCTGGTGGTTCTTGCCCCTACATCCCACTAGAATTACCTGGGGAGTGTTAGAAAAATACCAATTCCCAGGCCCTGCCCCTAAAGATTCTGATTTGACTGGTCTGGAGTGAGGTCCAGCCTGGCAGCTGTGTTTTAAAATCTCCCCAGGTGATTCTAATCTGGGGGTAGGAGTGACTGTCAGCCCACACTCCAAGTCCTCTAGGTCATGCTTCTCAAGGACAGATGACTGCTCTGAGTTAACACCTGGCAAAGGTAGTCTCCCTCATTACTTGTTTTCCTGAATAAATTCTCAGAGACTACACTTGAAGCCAGATTCTGAAGGTCGTTAGAGGTCATCCATAACTCGCCAGTTAGAATGAACACCATCTGCTTATTTAGACTGAACAAATATTTGTTGAATGCCTATTAAGTACGGACCAGACAGTGTGCTAGGAGCTAAGGCACAAGCCTGGGCATCTAACAGTTTCTCCATTTATTCTGTGCGCCCTTCTGCCTCTTCATATTTGGAAGCTTGATTTTTCTGCTTCACATTCAATATCTCTCCCTCCCTCTCATCTTTTATACAGAGTGTCCATAAAGTTAGGGTGCAATTTAAAATGGTATGCAACTTTAAATTGCACATGAAATTTATGGACCCCCTGTATATGACTCACATACCTGAATACACTTGGAAATCTTACAGCTCATGTGCAGCTAATCTTCGACATGTTCCTGAGGCTCCGTGTAATTAGAATATGAGCAAACACCCTTCCTGGAATGAACACACCTCATGCACTTTTCTTTCATGGCTTTTTATCTCCCGGTCAAGTTTCTATTGTATTAGCCTAGGGACTTACCTAGTATTAAATATTCAAGAAGCCCAAATAAAAGGCCTTTTCTACTCTCTCTGCTCTGCCCTCTCGAGTGTTTAATTTTTACCCAGCTGTCAGAAAAACCACAAGCATGAAACTCCCCCACTGGATTTCATCATTCTTGTGTATGCCTAAAATCTCGAGGAAACAGGAAGAAAATCCAGCAGCTGTAAATGCCTTCATACCAGAGCCTAGAAGATCAAAGATCTAGGACCACAGGAGTGGCCCTAATTCATCACTGGCAACTCCGCCTCTGTGCGGCTCTGCCTCCTGCCCACTTTCACCATTGTTCCCCACTTCGATTATGTCTGCATCTGTCTCTCCCACTTGACTGCAGCTGATCCACCATCTGTGACTCATTCATTACTGCACTCCCCTCCGCCAACACAGACAGCATATAACAAGGGTGTGCATGTGGTAAGCACTCACTGTGTGCCAGGCCCTGTTCTAGAAGCTTCCTACATATTATCTCTGAACTTCACTCAACTCTCTGAGTTTAATGCCCTTGTTATCCCATTATACAGATGAGGAGACTAGAGTTTGAGTAACTTGCTCACGTTCATGCAAGACCCATGAGGCAGAATCCTGATTCAACTCCAGGCCATCTAGATTCAGACTCTACTGTCTTAGCCACGACTCGGCAATGCTGAGATATACAAATAAATACAGCTGTTTCCAAGGTTTGTATTCGTAGAAGGCAAATGTGGTGTTTCCTAGCTCTGTGACCTTGAGAAAATTCTTAAGCCTCAGTTTCCTCTTCTAGAAAATGAGAGGAAGAGAGGCAATGATTAAATCGGATAATGCATGTGATGTACTTGGCAGAGTGCCAGGCATTTAGTAAATGCTTGATAAAAGCTAGATGCTGCTGCTGTGGCTATTTGGTACTTGAAATTCCACTATGAGGAGCATCTTGGGTTACTCCCCAATCTGGTCCTTTTCCCCCCTCTATAAGAACAGTGGGTAGAGGAGCCCCTAACTTTTTTTATAACTTTATTTAGATGTAATTCACATACCATATTGTTAAGCATGGGACCAAGTGCCCAGGTCTTTGATTCCCAGTACCAACGAATAGTTACTGGTACCAAATCAACAGAGTAAATGAGCAGAGCAAGCAGGCACAAGCAGGCAAAGTGCCAAAGTCCTATTAAAAGCATTGTCCATTCCCGAGAGAAGGAATGGGTTGGCCTCTGCTGGTGGAGGGGACCCTGAGTTTAACAAGATTTCTCCTTTTACGTTGATTCCCTAATTTCTTGTTAAAGGGGAGGTGGAATATTCAGTTTTCTTGGAAAGGGGCTAGAGAATTCCTGGAATTGGGAACTCTCCCCTTTTTCTATCCTTGTAAGGCAATGTCTGGCAATTGCCATAGTATTTGTAAACTGTTATGGCTCATATTAATGAGGGTAGGTCATTTAGGGACAGTTACCTCAACTGTGCGCATGCTCCAAAGACCCTCTGAGCCTTGATAATATCTCTACTTTGTGTTTTTTCTACCTCTTTCTGATTGGTCAGTCCTTGGATACCCTCTATTGTAGACCAAACATCTGGTTTGGTCCACGATAACCCCCGACAGGTCATTTGTTTTTCCTGGGGAGCCCCCTCTGGCCAATTTGTTCCCCCTCATAGACAAAACATCTCCCAGCGTTATCTGCCTCTCAGTGGACCCCCCCCAGACAAAGCATCTGTTCCTCTTCTTCCTCGTCCCTACCTAATAATACCATTCATCCACTTCAAATATACAACAAATGATTTTTAGTATACTAAGAGCTGTACAATCAACTTTAGAACCAATTTAAAATTTAGAAACCAGTTCACAACAAAACTTAGAATCAATTTCAAAAGATTTTTGTATAACACACAAAAGAAACTTTGCGTCTATTAGCTGTAACTCCCCAATTGCCCCCAAGCTCTCATCCCCTAGTCCCTGGCAACCAGTAATTCATCTTTGATGTACTCTGAACATTCCGTTTAAGTGGACTCTCACAGTATATGGTCTCTGTGACTGATTCCTTTTACTTAGCCTAATGGTTTCAATGTTCATCCAGTTTAGCATGTAGTAATACTTCATTTCTTTACTTCATTTCTTTTTATTGCCAAATTATATTCCATCATATGGGTAAACCTCATTTTATTTAGCTATTCATTAGTTGATGAATATTTAGGTTGTTTCGAAATTTTGGCTATTGTGAATAACACTGCTATAAACATTTGTGTACAAGATTGTGTGTAGACCTATGTTTTTATTTCTCTTGGGTTTATACACACAAGTTGTATTGCGGGATCATCTGGTAACTCTATGTTTAACCTTTTGAAGACCTTTCAAACTGTTTTCCAAAGCAAATAGCTGTTAATCTTATACTGGCTTCTAGATGACCTGGAACAAAAGTCACTTAACCTTACTGAGCCTCAAGTTCCTCATCTGCAAAATGAGGACATTATCCACCAAAGGAGATATCTTAGGTACAGTGCCATCCACTGCCTGACACCCAGTAGGTGCCAGAGAAGCAGCAGGGGCCTTGTCATCCTTTGCAAATGGTCCTCTGCCCTTTCATCCCTATCCAGTTTGGATTGGGAGAAGGACTTCGCATGGAAGGCTTGAGTTCAGTCTAACGGGGATGTCAGAGTGTATCAGAGTGCAAAATCATACTGCCTTTCTGGATCATGTCACTGGTCTCCAAAATCAAGAAAAAATAAAATGAACTATTCTCACTCAAGCGTGTGTATATTCTTTTTGCTTCTATAAACTGGACTTTTGCCCAGAAACCACAACAAGTCAAGAAAGAATCAATACCCCAAGTTTTATATGCTAATATAATTTGGTGGAAAATGTACCAGAATGGGCTCTATCAGAACTTCATTCTCTGGACTGCCAGTTTCTTACAGACTGGCCACGTCTCCAGGAGGGCCTGCAAATGCAAGAGTCAGCAAAAAACATCATCCTCTCAAGCCTAAGCAAAGCATGGAACTGTGAGACCCCACTGCCACCGTGCTGAAGGCCCCGATCAGCATATCTGTTCCTTGGCAGAAACGACTGACAGTGCATCGGTCCCAAGGAGCAATAATAAAGCTCTGCAGAAAAGAAATTGTTCCGTTCTTAGGGGAGTTATTGTCATTCTGGGTAAAAAATATCCCTTGGGCAGATTTGCTTCACTGGGGAAGTTGGTTTCAGAGTTACTTTGCAAAACTGGGGGGAGGGGAGAAGACAGGGAAAACCAGAAAAAGTTGTGCGTGCAATATTTCACGTTTTAAGGAAGATTTTTGCTTTAGGGACAACAGGCAGGATGTCTGGAGAGACCTCTCCTAGCATAAGGGAAAACAGAAAGATTTCTGTCTTGGCTGAAAAGATGGCAGTAGGACAGACTTGAAGATTCAGCCCAATGAAGCCACCCTGTCACTGCTATCTCTGAATAGGTGTAGAGGTCACACATGAGAATGAAGCCTTCTTCCCAGGCCTTCCTCCATGGGCTCCTTCTGCAGTAATGCAAATTATGGGGTAAGGAAAACTAATCTTTTCTTTTTCTAAAGACATTACTCAAACTTATCAAAGAAGCTCCCCCAAAAGAAGAAGAAACAAAGAAAACCTTTCAACTGAGGATTGCAATGAAATATTGAAGAGAAAAAATCATATAGAATTTGCTTACTATTAGTCATGAGAAGGATAACAGGGAACCTGAAAATTAAGTGACTAAAAGTCACTTGAGATGTTCTTTATTTGAAAAAAAAAAAAAAAAAAAAGCACATAAAAACTGAGTATTACAGCCTACCCAGTTGTCCGACCCAAGTGTCACTGAGTAAAACCATATGCCAGATAAATACACTGGCAGCTCCCGGATGTAATAGTATTTGTTTTGAGGCTGAATTCTACATAAAGCCAAATATGGCATAGATCTGTTCAGGTACTAAAGGATTATAATGACCTCATTATAGAAATCAGTGCCTGCAAGGCCTGGGCCCCAGCAAACACTACCTGCAGGGCCAGGGGAAAAGAGTTTGCATGTCTGATCATACAGACAGCAGGAACAGAACAGTATCCTTATTGAATGAAAGTAGAGTTTGGAGAGAGGTGAATTCTTTTTCTGCAATATTCCAGCTCTAAACCAGAAGGGAAAACATGCAAAATACATTCTCTCAATCTAAAATGTGTATTATAGCTTGTAGGGCTTTGTTTTGGCTGTTCCCTCTGCCCCACCCCAGCCTTCTCCACACCAACCTACTCATCCTGCGGCCGCTGCATGGAGGCCATTTCCTATAGTCTGTGTTCCCCAGACTCCCAAGGCTAGGTTATATGACCTCATGTGCTTGGGCAGCTTTCTGCAATCACCTCCTTTTAGAAACCATTTACTCTTCATCTCCCCTGCTAGTTTCTAAGTCCCTGGAAGGAAAGGAAGAGGAATAGCTTGTTCCCAGGGCATCCTCAGAAACAACCCTGCATGTGGCGCATATAGGAACTCAGTAACAGTGTTGACTTAACTAAAGTCTCTAGTTAGATGGAGGAGGAAAATGGAGCATCTGAACTCAGGCATGCGGCAAACTCAGAAATAGCCCACCAGCCAAGGTAACCCAGGTCAAGTACTGAAGGGTGGGGGACTAGAAGGACAGTCCTGGAGAAAAATATCTCAAGAATAAGATTTTGCCCCTCACCAAGCCATGCCTATTGGAGCTTCCTTTTCAGAAAATCTGTGGCTTTTTCTTACTTTGTCTTAGAAAAAAGAAGCCCTTCATCTGTTACATTTAAAAAGTTAACAGCCTTTTGCCATAATAAAATGCCATTATTAAATGAGGAGTTTAGACCCTGAACACAGATTACTAGAAGAACAGAGGCAGACAGACCTGAGTTCAAATCCTTACTCTGCTACCAACTAGCAAAGAGGTACATCATTTAATCTCTCTGCACCTCCCTGTTCTTAACTGCAAAATACTGATAATAGCAGCTGCCACTTCCGAGTTCCTATGATGATAGATTAATTTAAGTAATAGAAGGCATGTATTTGGAACTCTATTCAATAATATTTCTTAGTGATAGATATGTGTGTGTGATGATGTGTTTCAGCAATATTTAGAGTTATGGTTCTCAAATATTTACTAAATTCGTTCCCGTTGTGTCAAGTAGTATAAAGACAAACAATCTATATTTCCTGCCCTTGGGGAAGTCCTGGTGAGTTAAATTAAACAGACGCAGGTTAAGACAGTTGCCCAAGGCTCCAAGGCGGCAGAAGTGGGACAAAAATATATTTCTGGTAATACCCAGATGTTTTCTTTCCCATAATTCATATTTCCTGAGGAGGGGGAAATAATTAATAATAATAATAAATAAAGAAGGAGCATTTCTGTAGTTGCTGTGCCCCTTCTGTGGAAGGTAAGTAAAAGAAAATATTACAATCAACATGCAGTAAATAAGGTATTTCCTACTAAGAAGGCATCCAGGGTTATTATAAAAAGAAAAAAGAGGCAAAACTAAGTTCAAGAGCTTTATTTAATAGTGTTTCCCCATAGGTCACTCAGAGCAGAAACCTGGACAAATTGAAGACCAAGGAGTTACTTTTCAGCAGTAAAAGGAAATGCTCGTGGTCTTCCATTTTTTTTTTTATATCTCAATAACTCTTCTTTCTCAAAACAAATGCCTGTTACAAAAACTCTTTCTCTGCAGGACATGGAAAAAATTATATGTGTAAAAGGGACCAAGTCATATACTAACAATCCACCTCCATCTTCAAACTGCCAGCTACTAAAAGACCAGGTCTTGACAACCAGAGGGTCTTCTGTTTAATGTGTGGAATGAGGGACATGCAGACATGGGTTTGGGAACAATAAGGGTTCTGCAAACAAAAGGAAGAACTATTGAGGGGCCTTGAGGAAGATCCCAACTTCAATTTCTCTTGAACAATACATAGTGAACATCTACTTTGTACAAGGCATTGACTAGATGGGGTTTACACATGTTCCTTCACTCTAAGTCACAAACCAGGCATCGTGGGTTTTATTTTTTAGATAAGGGAGCAGACTTGGAAAGGAAAATGATTTCCCAAAGATGAAAAGATCGCCAGTAAAGGCAATAGTGGAAATTAGTTTATACAAAGTTTGTACTTTTTAGGGTGTCAAGGGTCAAGCCCAAGCGCTGAGAAGATACAGCAGAGGAGCCTGATTTGTTTTGAGGAAGAATGGGGAAGGGGTGGGAGAAGTTCATGGAGTATTCCTGAGAGGGCAGAGCTGCAAAGTTAGCAGTGCCAGGCATGGGGGAACTGAGTGAGGGTCCAGTCAGGGAGATGGGAGATTTCTCAGGGGATAAAAGGGCAGGGGGACATCTGGACCTACATCAGAGTTTACCAAAACATAACTCAGGTGACACAGAGGGTGACTGGAATCAGAGGGCCCGTGCTTTAGTCCCCGCTCTGGAACATGCTTGCTATTTGACCTTAGTTACACAAGTTCACCAAATCTCCCAGCGTTTGGCTATTTTCTCACCTGCAAAATGGGCAATATGTACTTCGTAGCAGGAATTAATTAGTATTATTGAAAGTGGCTCAAACACTACAGAGGGCCCTCAGCAGCACGGCCTCTGGCAAAGCTCCCAGTTCTTTCTCAGCCCCCATCCCCCACTCTGCCAGGGCCCCACCCTCTCAAGGGGATGTGATCTCTATGAGGCTTTGGGGTCCAATTATTCATCCCTGCAAAACTGAACTCAACCATGTCAATTTCCTTTCCTAAATAATAGAGACGCTGAGGAGAGCAGAGACCTAGCACCCACACTGCAGAGCTAATTGTCAAGTAACCCTCTCCTCGCCTGCTTTTGTGAAGTCAGTGTCTCTCCTTTTGATTGAATTCCTTCATCCTTAATTGCGAGGGCTAGAACTGATGATCTCTGTAGTCTCTTAGAAAACCCCTCCTGAGGCTGTCCATCAGCCCATTGTTCCAGCACTTTCGATTGCCCAATTAGCAGCATTTATCCAACTTTTTCTGTCAGGTATGTGCTTCTATTCCAGGCATTCTGAGCCAATTCTGCAAATCAGACTTCTTGGAAGACTCAAATGTTTTAACAATCTTCAAACATATGACATCAAGCGTGCCATTTTCCCTTCATCTACCAACTTTGTACTTTTATCAAAAAAAAGAAAGAGGTACTGAGTCCATCTGGCATGATTTGCTTTGAATAAAAGCCCATCTGCCTATTATTTCTAATTTCATTGTCCTCTAGAATGTTTACAGAAGCTTCTTTCAATATTTATTGTGCTGTGTTTCTAATTACTGATCCAGACCATCCGCACAGACTTGGTGGGGTACCAGGCTAGCGTGTAGGTGTCTTTCTCTTTTTCATCTCCGCAGCTCTTTACTCTGGAGGCACAATGTGGCCCTTGGCCATCATTACAGAGCCCTGGTGTGATACTGCAGAGGCAGATTCTGACAATCAGCCCCTTTATTGTGAGTCTCCCTGGGGACTTGCGAAGCTGCCTCTGATGAGTTTTTTGCCTGCCTCGACACCATTATTGTCATAGGAAGGATAGAAATAATTACCTGATTTATTGAGGCTTTAAGCTTCATCCTGAGGCCCCGTGATCACTGGAAACAGAAGGCTCATCTCTGTCTTCAGGAGTTCTAAATAGATAGGTAAAACATTCACATTTCCCAGATGATGGTTTTTCTGAAAGGCAAGAGAAGGGACAGTCTCTGCAATGAAAACATTCCCAACTTGGGCCTTTTCAAAATATGCCCAAAAATCCAAAATGCTAAAAACTGCTTAAAAGTAAACTCTTCTTTGCCCCCAAATGAGTTTCCATTTTGTGATTTTCCCCAGTTCCACCAGGATTCTTTATTTTTCTCGTCTTGCAGTCCTGCCACTCCCCACAATCAAGCAAGTCTTGTTACTCCCTCTTTGTTGTATCTCCATACGTTTCCCACCTGTCTCGGGTGGCCATTCCCACTCCATTGTCTAATTTCAGCCCATATCACATTGTCTCAGAACCACACGACTCTCTGTTTCTCCCACCTCACCCACCATGCACATGACTCTAGAATAATCCACCTCAAGCATCTTGATTTCATCACTCCCCTCCTCATCAGTGCTCTGTGAGTGCCCTTTGCCTGCAGGACGGAGTCAACACACCCTCACTGATTGTCAGGATCCCCCAGAGCATCCAGCTGCTGCCCCATGAGTCTTCCTGGCAGCCGTACAAAGGGTGCTCTGGGCTCTCAGCTTTTGCTCACAATGACTTAAAGCATATAAAACAGTTGAAAAAAGGAAAAAAAGGCAAACTTTATGATGAATTCTTAATGCAGACCCCAAGGGGTTAGCAGTCAATTTTACACTGATATTTTATGGAGAGCGTCACAATCTACAATGATTCTCATAGTAGCCCCAGATCTGGGAAAAAGATACACACTGTGTGATACACTAGACAGGCCCTCACTCTGCCCTGATAATTCAGAAGGAAGTTCTATTTAAAAAACAAACAAACAAACAAACAAAAAGCAACAGACATACTACAGGAGGGGCAGTAAGCATGTATTAGAAAGATAGGCTGTGGAATCAAGTAGAATTGCATTCAGATCCCAGCTCAGACCCTCACTAATGAATGCTACAGCCTGGCACGTTACTTACCCTCTCCCAGAACACTTTCTTATTAGTAAGATAGGGCATGTCCACCTTGCAAGGACGGTATAAGAATTAAAGTCAACATTCATGAGTCCCAGCACAGACCCTGGCGCTCAGCCTGTCAGCCATGGCTGTTAACTCCTCCCCAGCCGCCAGTCCCAGCAGGTTCCTCTCCACTCCAAGGACGCTCACAGAGAGTTGGTCCACCCTGCTGACTAGCAGGGTCCCTCTGCCAGCCTCCCGCAGTCCTGTGCCAACTTCTAACTGGAACCACGGGGTGCAATGAGGTTTAGCCAGAATTTGCAGCTTTTGTCCTGAAGGTCACAGCTCTGCCGATGCTCCCACTGAGTATTTCCCTCTGGTTGCAGCTCAACTGCCCCAGCACCCAAAAGTTGCCCTGGGGGGTCCTTGCTTCTCGAAGCATAACACGCCCTTATCATTCCTAGTGACCATCTTCCATCTTTATCTCCCAGAGTGTAAGCAGCACTGACACTATAAACCAGGGGTTCTCAACCTTCCTAATGCCGTGACCCTTTAATACAGTTCCTCATGTTGTGATGACCCCCAATCATAAAATTATTTTCGTTGCTACTTCATAACTGTAATTTTGTTACTGTAGCAATGAAAATAATTTTATGGTTAGGGGTCACCACAACATGAGGAACTGTATTAAAGGGTCGCAGCCTTAGGGAGGTTGAGAGCCACTGCTATAGACCATGGAGGCAGGAAAGAGTGATGGCAGAGGCAGGTCAGCCTTAACTTGGGCTTTCAAGTCAGACGGCCTGGAATTGCCCCTGCTCGGCCGTTTCTGAGCTGGGTGTCCTTGTATGTATTGCTTAGCTTCTCAGTGCCTTGGTTTCCTCAATGAAAAGATGAAGATGATACAGGACCTGCTCCATGGAGTTGCTGTGAAGATTAAATGAGTTCATGCTCATAAAGCACTTAGAATACTGCTTGACACATAGTAGATGCTTAATGAATGTTGACCGTGGTACTGAATGAAGTCCCCCATCATTTTTTTTTTGAGACAGAGCCTCAAGCTGTCCCCCTGGGTAGAGTGCCATGACATCATAGCTCATAGCAACTTCCAACTCCTGGGCTCAAGTGAGTCTCCTGCCTCCGCCTCCCAAGTAGTTGGGACCACAGGCGCCCGCCACAACGCCCGGCCATTTTTTGGTTGCAGCCATCATTGTTGTTTGGTGGGCCCGGGCTGGGGATTCGAACCCGCCACCTTAGGTGTACATGGCTGGCTCCTTAGCCGATTGAGCCACAGGTGCCGAGCCGAAGTCCCCCATCATGAAGGTTTCAGGCACCTCACCATCAGACTAATTCAGACAGCTCCCTGTTTTCCCGGGGGCTAATTCAAAACACCCTCCTTATCATCACCATCACCGTGTGTACAGGTACACACCCACAGGCCCTCAGCAGTACCCCGAGGCAAGAGAAGAACAATTTCTTAGACCCTTCAATAAAAACAATGCTCACCACCTTCTCCTAATGAATCAAAATCCTCAGCAGTAGCCTATATATGATTTGCTCAGGGAACTGCCTTCAATTCTCCCAGTTCAGTAAGGGAGAGGTCAGAGGCCCAATGAAGGCTTTTTCTTTTTTTGTCTTTAATTTCAAGTAAATGTGTAGGTACAACTCACTGGTTAAAATATTTGCATTTGTTAAGTAGAGACTCTCTTGTAGTTGTGTCCCACACCCCAAAAGCGAACCATATACCCTTACATTGTGCCCATTGAGTGAGAGCACACCAATCCTCTCCCCTCCTCCCATCTGCCTCCCTACTCACTTCGCCTCCCCCCAACTTGAATTGAATTAAGTTTTTCTCTAATGTGGGCATGTATTAGATCATCTGCTGGCTTCACATTAGTATTGAGTACATTGAAAATTGCTTTTCCATCAGTGGAAGCTGTTTTTTGGTCTAATCCTCTGTTGTAAGACCATAAAAAGAGGTCTTTTGGTTGAATACGTCTGAAATGTCCATATTAACTCAAATTACCAAATATTGCTCAACTTTATACCTTGCTTTGCCCACCCTTACTCCTAAAGTCTACAAGTTTTAATTCAACCTTTCAGGAAACACTCGTTGTGCATCAATTTTACATCAGGCACTATGCTGAGTCGGAGACAGACTTTGGGTTCCAGGTCACAGTCAAGAGGGGAACACAGGAGGGGAACACATGCTGCATCACTTCAATGCAGCATGACAAGTGCTAAGTCAGGGAAATGTACAGGGATCTTGAGGAGAAGAGAGAAGAAGCACCCAACCCAGACAGGTAGATGAGGCAAGGCTACCAGGAGGTGACTCCAGAGAGTCTTGAAGAATGAGTCATCATTAACAAAGCAATAGCATTTAAAAAGCGTATAGGTGTGAAAATTTATAATGTGATTTGGGAATTATGGTCATTTGGCACCAGGAGAGGGAACAGAGAAAGGAGTGGGGTTAGGAAATGAGAATGGGAAGAGGAGCAGGTGCCAGACTTTGGCTGGACTTAATGTTCTGCTAAGTCTTTTAGATGTTACCCTGGGGTGAAAGGGAAAACAATGAAGCATTCTGAGCAAGGAAGTAAATGGTAAACGTTTGGTTTGGGTAGAAGTAAGCCAGTTTTCCAGTGGAGGGAAGGAGTATCTAGAAGCAGAGATCATTTAGTGATGAACCTGAAATAAGGAATTGTCAGTAAGATTAAAGGGAATAAAGACATTTCAGAACTATTGAGGAGATTAGATCATCAAGACATGGGGACCCGTTAGAGAGGGAAGGGAGAGGAGACAGGTGGATGAGTTCCAGATTTCTGCCAAGAATGGGAAGACAAGCTTTAATTTATGAGTTAGAAACCCTAAGAGTATTTGAATTTGTATGGTACCTTTCCTAGGCAGTAGTACAGGTATTATTCATTTTAAGACAATGCTAAAGAGGAGAATAATCATACCACTTGAGTAACAAATAATTAATTCTAGACCCAGAAGCCTCAGATGGAAAAAAAAATTTTTTTTTTCTTTTAGAGACAGAGTCTCACTTTATCACCACCAGTAGAGTGTCCTGGTGTCACAGATCACAGCAATCTCAAACTCTTAGGCTCAAGACATCCCCTTGCCTCAGCCTCACAAGTAGCTGAGATAGGTGCCCACCACAATGCCTGGCTATTTTTAGAGACAAGGTCTCTCTCTGGCTCAGGCTGGTCTCAAACTCGGAAGCTCAGGCAATCCATCCGCCTCAGCCTCCCAGAGTCTTGGGATTACAGGTGTGAGCCTCCGTGCCAGGCCAGATGGAATTTTTTTTTTCAGATGGAAATTTTTAAGCACCAATAGACATTGTATTCAACTGAAACACATGTTGCTATACTCAAGCCTCCTGTAAAGGACAATCCATACAAAGAACAAGGCCAGGCAGGAGGAGGAGGGAAACATACAGAAACAAAGACTCAGGTACAGAACAAATTTCTGTAGTCCAGGTAGGAGGACTGTTATCAAAAGAACATTAAAGAGGTGACTTCAAGTTAGGCAACTGCAGAGGGAAAGTGGACTGCTGCAGCGTGGGGTGCTACTGCCCTAGGAGTGTTCCCAAGGACACCACCTGAGCAACCAGCACTATGACTAGGCGTTGACGCTGT
This sequence comes from Galagoides demidoff, assembly GCA_963574575.1. Lineage (NCBI taxonomy): Eukaryota > Metazoa > Chordata > Mammalia > Primates > Galagidae > Galagoides > Galagoides demidoff. The sequence continues at coordinate 28,845 of CAUYQV010119466.1, read as the reverse complement.
CTGAAACTCTTCTTTACAATTTTCAATTACAATTGCAAACATCTCAACGTTGGTTCATTTCTTCTGTTGGTCATTCTGGATCATTCAAGGTTCTTTTGTCAGGCCACATTAACTGAAACCAGAAAAGTCTATAGAACAAAATGGAAAATGGGGGGTTGGAAATGAGTTTTGATGAGAAGGTAAATGTCAGGCCTAGGAATGTGTTCTACACTCCTAAGCAATATGGAGTCATTGAAGACTGGTGAGCAGAGCCACATATGAGATGAAAGTAAATGTTTAAGAAGAAGATGGGGTAGCGCCTGTGGCTGAAAGGAGTAGGGCACTGGCCCCATATACTGGAGGTGTGGGTACAAACCCTGCCCTGGCCAAAAACTGAAAAAAAAAAAAAAAAGAAGAAGAAGATCAGATAGCCCTGTGCAAACTGGATTAATTTGGCTATAATCCACTCACATACTAAGTTATTGCAATTATCCTCAACAGAACTTTCACTTTTCCCCCTTGTTGCATCTTCAAACTCTGCTTCCTCCTAAAACCATGGTAAATGGTTTGGTAAAGATGCCTAAATTTTCTGTCTCGGTTATCTTCAATTCGAAGAGTCACAGGGTTTGGAAATGAGTTGGCATTTCTTTGGGGGGTTGTTGCTGTTTTTCACATGTTTGGGAAGAAGGGGTACTAGCATTTAGCTCTACAAGGGCCAGGGATGCCAACTGGCCTCAGCACAGTGGACAGACCTGTACGACTAAGATTCATCCTGCCCAAAACATTATCAGTGGCCCCAGTTAAAGAACATGGCATCAGAACAATGTTGCTGCCCCCATCTCTGTCTTCTACAAATTTTCTTCTCCTATTTATCACCAGGCATTCTGCCAGCCACCTGATTAGCAGGTTAAATGGTCACTCAACTGTCATCAAACTCCTTCTCCCTTTCAGAAGCAACTGGAAGAAAGCCAACGTCCATTATTGACTTGGTTCCATAGCACTTAAGATTTCCATAGTGCTCTGCGATCATTTCTATTAGCTAATTCTCATGTCAACACGTGAATTTAGTTAGTTTTGTTATTAGTGGTTTGCAACTGTACAGACTCAAGTGCAGAAGATTTGGCAACTTGTTCATACCTCTTACATTTAATTCACAGAGTCAGATTGGGGGAAGCTATTTTCAAAGACACAATAATTATTCCATATCTCTAGAAATTTACTAGGTAGGGTATTGTTTGTGGCTACATTTTAATATAACCATTCCTTGATTTTGGAATTTAAATACTCTGTTTACCCAGTTATGAAAAGTGACTCCCCCTCTCCACCAATTTCCATTATATTATTGAAGACACATTTCTATTTTTTTAATCCCTAAAAGAACTGAATGTTTTGTTGACATCTTTATGGACTGCTTTTTGATATGTTACGTTTTATTACTTGTATTGCTGGCTCTCCTTTTGAGAATGTCACATCTTCCCAATAGATTGAAACTGTCTTGACAGCAAACTGTCTTATTCTGTGTATTCTTCCAGGAAGTAGGACAGTGCCTGGCCTATCCTAATTACTTAGGGAATATTTGATGATGGATTAGTGATCATATTGGCGGTCAGTCCCATTGTATACAAGGTTCTACCTACTGGGAATTGTGAACTCCACCCAGAAGTTTAGTTTTTGGGGAAAAAAATATCATGAAACATTCCTGTACGCAATCTTCAGCTTCTGTGAAGCTCCTTTTGTTATTAACGTCCTTTCACTGAGACCCCTGGAAGCCATGAAGATTTCTCTCATGGGAGTCTCTCACTCCATACCTGCCACTCCCTTTATCTATCTACCAGAAATTTACTATGCCAAATAGACCCGATTCTTGCCCAGGGAGAGTGTGCTAGATAGATTGCAAAAATGGTCACAATTCTCCACTCCTCCCCAGGTCCTTGAACTTTGCAGTGTACCTTTGCTTCTTCTTCCATCAAGATGTGGAGTCTATTTTCTCATTTCCTTGAATTTAGCCTTGTGATTTACTTTGGCAGATAGAATATGTCAGATGTGACCACGTGCCAGTTCTGAGAGTAGCCCTCAGGGAAGTTGGGTGTTTCCATTTGTTCACATGGAAACTTGCCTAGCAGGGAGAGAGTACAAGGAGAGAGCAGCCCAATTAGCCAGCTGCATAATAAGATTCACATAGCTTAATCTTCCCTACCACCTCAGACAACAAGAAGCAACTGCCAGACATAGGAATGAAGCACATTACACCACCAGCATTAGACTTACCAGCTGTCTGCAGGTGCATGTGTAGGCCCAGCCAAGATCAACCAAGTCTGCCCACATTAGCACAGCTGCCTAAAGACTCATAGGTATTGTTTAAGGGCACCAAGATTTGGGATGGTTTGTTCCACAGCATTATTTAGGTGATAAATATCTTTAAAGAGGTCTTTTTAACCATGAACAAATTTATTATAGTAGAAAGCTATCTTTATTTGAGCCCTTTAGATAATGTCAAGCAACTTGTTTTTTTAATTCATTTATTCACAATCATCAAAGAATATGCATAACCACACAACTAACTTTTAATTTTTCTTTTTTTTTTTTTTTTTACTTTTTTTGAGATGGAGTCACTTTGTTGCCCTCACTAGAATGCCATGGCATCATAGCTCACAGCAACCTCAAAATCTTCGGGCTCAAGTGATCCTCTTGCCTCAGCATCCTAAGTAGCTGGGACTACAGGTGCCCACCACAATGCCCCTTTTAGCCTCTCTTAGCCTGAGCTTCTCTTGCTTAGGCTGGTCTTGAACTTGTGAGCTCAAGCAATCCATCTGCCTCAGCCTCTCAGAGTAGTAGGATTACAGGCATGAGTCACCACACCTGGCCCATAAAACTAACTTTTCAGATAATCGATGCTTACTTCTTAAAGTATAAAACCTTTTATTTAATACAACCATTTCCGTGGTAATCATTCTAAACTCCACTATTTATATATATATGCATGTATATACATATACATATATTGTGTATACTAACCTAATATTTTTTCCCATTTATTTTTAATTGATGTGTACAATTGTACGTATATATCAGATACAGAGTAATGTTTTGATACATGTATACAATGTATAATAATCAAATCAGGGTAATTAGCATATCCATCACCTCAAACATTTATCACTTATTTGTGTTAGGAACATTCAAAATTCTTTCTTCTATCTCTTAAAATATACATGATAAACTTATTAACTATAGCCACACTATAGAACATTTAGAACTTAATTCCTTCTATACAGCTGTAATTTTGTCTTTTAACCAACCACTTTCTACTCTGCCCTCCCCTTGACCTTCCCAACCTCTAAAAACCAGAGTTCTACTTTCTACTTCTATGAGCTCAGTGTTTTTTGGCTCCCACATATGAATGTGAACATGCAGTGTTTATCTTTCTGTATCTGACAGATTTCATTTAACACAACATCCTTCAGGCTTATCCATGTTGCCTTGAATGATAGGATTTTATTTTTTATTATAGCTGAATAGTATTCCAGTGTGTATATGTACATTTTCTTCATCCATTCATTTGCAGCCATACAATATTTGAATTTAACTTTCCCTTGGTGGTATTATTAATAAAAATGCTATCCTAAGGTACTATACAGCAGTGACGTGAGGGAGTCTGTATGTATATTGGACGATTTACCTCCACACTGGACTGTCTGAGATCATTTTGCTTTTAATACTCATCTCTGTGGATGAACTCATTTTGGGGACCCCTTTTCATACTAAGTTGTCTTCCATCATTTCTTGCTACTGTGTTACATGCTTGTCTCTGGAAGCTATGATTCTTTTAAATGTTTCTTTCAAACCATGTGGACCACCAATCCATATAACCATATCTGTAATTTTTTAAATTTCCCCAAACTAAAGAAATTCTGGGTGACTATAACACAGCAAACACTCCACCCCAAGGCAACACACACACACACATGAAGAGGGAATACAGATTTATTTCCTCTTCCTAGAGACAAATTATCAGTAGAGATAATTACCCCAGGCAAATATGAGCTTTAGGTAAAATTAATAAGACATCAGAAAATTGTAACTATAAAAGAAATGCAATGAACTGACCCAACTATGACATATAGTACAGAAGGAATATGCCAGAGAGAATATACATAAGTATAAATTCAAACCCAAAATTTTGTAACTAACTAAACTATCATTTAAATGAGAAGGTAAAAATAAAGCTACTCTGTTTCACTAAGCCAGCGGTTCTCAACCTATGGGTTGCAACCCCTTTGGGGGTTGAAAGACCCTTTCTCCTTTCACAGGGGTTGCCTAAGACCATCAGAAAACACATATTTCTGATGGTCTTAGGAACCAAGACGCCGCTTCTCATGTGTGGGGGTCACCACAACATGAGGAACTGTATTAAAGGGTTGTGGCATTAGAAAGGTTGAGAACCACTGCTCTAAGGCTTCAATTTATAGGCAGACAGGGTGATTGAAAACATTCCCTAACTTCAAAAAAAGAGATGTGAGTCCACATGGATGCTAGGAAATACGCAAAGAGTGATTAAAGAGGTGAGTATCCAATGAAAGGTAGGAAGGGGGTGACAAAAAATATAGTAAATAGAAAACATAAATTAAGGTGGTAAAAACAAATCCTAATATAACAGTAATTTTAGAATGTAAATGAATTGAATTCACTGAATAAAAGAAGAGACTCTCAGATGGAATGAAAACATAATCATCATGGAATAAGATATTATAAAGACCACATTTTAAACACAAGTCTTCTGAAACTAGAAAGGACACAACAAAATATATACCAGGCCATTATGAACCAAAGAAAACAAAGTGTAAGACATAATGAGAGACAAAGAGAAACATTACATACTGATAAACAATGAATCCAAGATGCATAGCAAGATTAATATTATTACAAAAAGTAATATTAACATTCATTAAGGACTAGGCACCACTCTAAGTCCCAATCTTAGATCTTTTCTTGTATAACTCATTTAATCTTCACAATAAACCAATAAACCTATGGCATAAGTTATATTACCATCACCATCTTACAAGGCAACTGAGGCACAAATATATGTAATCATCATAAATGTAAATTCATCCAACAGTAAAGCTTTGAAACATTAGCTAACAAAAGTAAGGAGAGAAACAAATAAATTAATAATTGTGCTTAAAATTGTTACATGCACCTTTAAAAAATCTATTGAATCAAGCACATAAAAAAGGTCCTTGAATTTACAATGACACTTGGCAAAGAGGGCAAGAGTTGTCATTTACAGAACAATACCAACTAGTAAATGTGGAATACATAGCAGAAGGAGAAAATTACCATCTACAACTGACAATGTAATTCTTGATTCAAGAAAGGATCATTCATGTATGATAAAGCCATTTAGTGAAAGTTTCTTGAGAAACACAGTATTTACCCAGTCTTAAAGAAGACTACTTACTGATTTCAAAGTGGAAAGAATATACCTCTACAACAGAAAAATCTGGTGGACTCCACCTACACCAGTTTACCAATGGAACACACTGGCATTACATGTCTCCTCATGTAATGCACCCTAATCACAAGGAAACAATCAGAAAAGTCCAGACCATGACAATTGAACTTAACTCTAAAAAAATATTAGTTACAACCAAATGCAAAACATGATAACATGATCCCTGATGGGATACTTGATCAAAAGTAAAAGTAAAATGGCTATGGATGAATTAAAAGATAAAATATTGATTACCTTAATAGATGAAAAAATGGACAAAGTTTGATCCTTGTTACGACTTAAAAAAAGAACTTGGGGAGGAAAAAGTCAGAAAACCAGGAATAAAAAGGAAATTCCTTAAGTCAGTAAAGATGCTGCACAAGAAACTTCATTTTAATGCATCCTCTTAACACTAAAATAAAACAGAGATGTTCACTGTTGCTGCAACTGCTTTCCAGGGCAGTCTCGGCCACTGCAGTGAGAGATAAAAATAGTAGACCAAAATGTAGTTGTTTGAAAAGAATCCATAAGAATTTTATAGAGGGAAAAAATCTTAAAACCTTTTAAATCACGTAAATTCTGATTAATGGAGAAAAGTCCAACTCTCATGGATGAGATGATTTAACATTGTACAGATGTAAATTTTCTCTCAGTTTAATGTATAAATGTAATGGAATGACAAGCAAAATCTCAGCAGGAATTTTTTTCAATGTCTTATCAAACTGGTTCTAAAATGACTACAGAAGAATAAATGTCCATGAGTAATACAGACAATTTTGAAGAAGAAGCAGAAGCAGTCATTAGTCAAATTAGTTTTTAGGGTTGCTCCAAGTTACCACAAACTGGGCTCTAAAATAAAAGAATTTATTTTCTCACAGTTGGAAGGTAGACATCCAAAATCCAGTTGTCAACAGGGCCATTTTCACCCTCGAAACTCTAGGGAAAAATTAATTCCTTGCCTCTTCCAGTGTCTGCTGGCTTCTGGCACGCCTTGGCTTTCCTTGTCTTGTGGCTCCATCTCTCCAATCACTGCCTCTGCCTTTACATCAACTAAATTTTCTGTATTCCTGTATCTTCTTTTCTGTCTAAGGACACTTGTCTTTGGATTTAGGGCTCACTCAGGTAATCCAGGAAAATTTAATCTCAAGATCCTTCGTTTTATTACATCTATAAAGATGCTTTTTTCCAAGCAAGGGGGTATCCATAGATTCTAGGAATTTGAAGGTAGATGCATCTTTTATAGGAGGCTCCACCCAACCCACTATATTCACCCTATCAGATATGAAGGTATACTGCAAAGCCATCATATAACTCTATGATGTACTGGCACAGTAACAGACTAATAGACCAATAAAACAAAACAGAAAACAGGAAGAGGTCCCAAATTGAAAATTTGATATGATATATGGGACATCTGAAATGATAAATCAGTGAGGAAGGATCAGTTTAGGAAACAGTTTTTTAAAACGTAAAACTATATAGAAATAATTTTAATTTGGGTCCTTTTATGCAAAGGTAAAATCCAAGTGGATTAAAACCTAAAGATTGATGTGCGTGTGTGTGTATGTGTGTAGAAGAAAATGTGGGAAATATTAGGGGCCTTTGAGGGAGGAAAAGATTTCTTAAACAAAACCGTAAAAGTACAAGCCATAAGGTGAAAAATTGTCAATTTCCATTACATCAAAATTAAGGATTTCTTCCTTGTGGAATTCCACATACTATATGTAGATACTCCTCTTACCAGAAGGTGAAGCTTAATTCCCTCTCTCCTTGAGTGTGGGTTGAACCAAGCGACTCATATCCAAAGAAAAGAGTACAAAAAAGAAAAACTTCAACTATACAGTAGAGAAAACTAGCAGACACTGCCTTCAACAAGTGTCCAAGGTTAACATCACCAGTGATAAGTTATGTTAATGTACCCTTCAATATGGTGTGATAAAAAAATAAAAAGACACTTTACTTCTGTGGTCTTCTTCACCAAAAAAATGCATAAACCCAGTTTAATCATAAGAAAACATCAGACAAACCTAAATTAAGGAATATTCCACAAAATGCTTGACCAGTACTCTTCAAAATTGAGGAGGTGGTGAAAACAAAGAAAGAGTAACTGTCACAGATCAAAAAGCTAAGGAGATACAGCAACTAAGTGCAATATCGGATCCTGAAACAGTAAAAGAATATCAGTGGGAAAACTGGTGAAATCGGAATCCATCTGTGGTTTAGTTAATAGTTAAACCAGTGTTAATTTCTTAGGTTTTACAAACATACCAAGTGAGGTAAGACATAAATGTTAAGAGACATGTGGTGAAGGGGGAAGTTTCTGTAAGAATTTTTGTGACTTTTCTGCAAATCTAAAATTATCCAGAAATAAAACATTTTCCATAGATAAAAGAATTTCTCTTTAATAAAAGATACCAGAAGAAACTTCCATCAACTATAATTGACAAAAATGAGTGTCTAAAATATAGGTAGAACTCCAATAAATTAATGAGGAAGGCAAGAAAGTTAACTGTGAAATGGAAAAGGCTATGAATAGACAATTCCCAGGAGAGGAAATCCAAATGGCTGATAAGTATACGAAGAGATGTTCTAGCTCACAAATAATCAGAAGTACGATAAGTAAAAGTCAATAAATACATTTACATGAATTAGTTTGGGGACAAAATTATATTGATGAGAATGCAAGTAAATAAGAAACCTAGTTCACTGCGGAGAGGAGAGGAACATGGATTCTGGAGAGCAGCTGAGCAGTGCTATGGGAAATAGTGAGTGACTACCCTGTGATCCCACTCTAGCGCGAGCCCCCAAGAAACAGTCACCCATTACCATATGTGGGCATAGAAAAGAAAGGTGCTGTGAGGACCAGCAAAGCATCCAAGCACTGAGCCAACAATGGTGTCTATAACTAGGGCGGTTACACGTGGTGGATGCATACTCAGGAACGTGATACAGTTAAACTAACCAGATTACAGTCACTAATGTGGCTAGATTTGGGGGGAAAAAATGCAGAGTGAAACAGTAAAAAGAAAAAAAGGATATGTCTTGAATAACCATTTATATTAATATAAATTTAAATATCCTACATTTCAATGGCATATTCTAAATATATTCGTATGCATGTTTACATTATAGCAAGAGAGAAAATAGGCAGAGGGATGGGCCACGAAAAGTGAAAATTCTGTTGGGGGAGACCATGAACAAGTAGACGCTGTGAGCGCCTGAGGAGGATGAGTTCAGTTTGCACCTGAGGTCCAAACTAAAGAAAACAGGGAGAGTATGTTTTGGGATGAGAGCTTGAAGGGATCACCTCTGAGCTAAAAGTATGAGTTTTAGTGTGAATAAATAAGGGACATCTACATTATCTGCTCAGCAGCCCTTTTTCTGTATATACTGATTATAAAATAAGTCATTTCTTAATGGCCAGCTAAGTCATCCCCAGATAAGAAAGGCCTTGCTGTACTGGGTTTCATTACAGTAAGATATACCTACAGTACAGCCTGTCACTCATGAATAATTCTCTCCAAGACCTTTATGAATAACCCCCAATTCACAAATAACCATTATGGCACATAATTTCTCCCATACTATGCATATACAATAAGTGAAAAACAACATGGGGTGGGGGGTACCAGGGACAGGGTGTCAGACTCATTTCCTAGCTATGTAACCCACCACTACACTCCAGCATCCCAGCCTGTAGGTGAAATTCTAATTCATGCTTCAGCAAAAATACAAATCATAATATAGTTTGAACATGGAGGGTCATTTGCAAATAAGGAGAAATGCAAATTTTAAATCAATGAAAGTCCAGAGAGTACCGTACCTCGATGACCACGGTGGTGCCCTGGAAGAGTTACTGCAGCTCTTTCAAGTGTTTAATATAATCTCTGAGACAACAGAGTCCACGACAAGCCCTGCTCATTTTGATTGACAATTTGGCCTGTGGCTCAGACCACTGACTCTAAGTAAATCATAGAAGATTGAAATTCTAAAAGAAGCTGTTGATTTCAAAGCTTTTAATGATTCAAATTTTCAATCAGCAGTTTTTCTTTTCAGTTCATTACCCACAGACTCGGTGGATCAACCAGTGCATGCAGCCCATCTCCTCCTTAATTTCTCTAGTAATACAATCCTGTCCATCACCTTAGCTAGCCCTGGAAAACAAAGCTGAAATATACATGTTCATTTCACCTTCATTTACCTTGTCAGGATCCCAGAAGCATGGGAAACAAAGTTAAAGAAAAAAAAAAAATCCCAGCACCTCGGAAAGCTTCTGAAATGAAGCTGGTCAAGGCAATGATTCCTTCACACTACCAGACTGATGGGAGATTGAACAGGGGCTGGCAGCTCGGGCTGTGACAAAGGAGAGACGCCTGTGAAAAAAAGAGGAGGAAGAGGAGAGTGGCTTCAGCCTCAAGTCACAATTGTGTCCATCTCACAGTGTCATTCCACCTCAGGAGTCTGAGGATGAAAATTAACTTAGCTTTAAAACACACACAGGCTACTCGGAAAAGCAGCCGACAATTGCAAGCATGAAGGGGGAGAGGAGATAGGTTCCTACTGTGTAAAATTACATGTTATTGAATTGATTGAGTTGTCATTCAGAAAAGGTGATTTTAGAAATGAAGCTGCCGAGGAAATAAATAGAGTAGAAATTCAAATAATTCATTCACGCATTGCCCCAGTATCTATAAAACTAAAGGATTGCAGCTTGTGAAGGTAATGCCATTAAACAATGACACTGAAGGTCATTCCTTGTTACCCTTTTCTATAAAGGATTCCACTTCTTTGGCTGGTAGACTGTCAGGCAGCAGGCACTCGCTGGCTCACTGACACCCGGAGTCAGCCAGGCCTTGGTAATATTCAGAAATCCCCTTGTTGTCTTAAAGGTTCCCTAGAACCCATTTCTCACAATCTGTCCTAAACCACCCTTACCTCTTTAGTGCCCCCAACTAAGCGGCTATCCTAGATGACCAGCGGGGGCGCTGTAGAGAACCAAGGCCCAGCTTTAAGGCATCTTGCATAGTGGGTGTATCTATTATGGAGTATGATTTCTATAGGATGTGACGAATGCATGTTTTATTAGGGTTACCTTGAGAGCCAAGGGGAATCAACTATGGAATGCATCTTATATGTAGGAGGGACCAATAAAAATGTTTTCAATGAATGAAGGAATAATGCAATAGCAAGAGTCCGAGGGGAAAAAAACAATCGGCCTCTAATTCTGGCACATCTACCCATTGGAACAAAACCCCAGCTGTCGATACTGGAGCACAAGGGACACAGCTCAGCTTCCTGGAGGACAGTGCTGGCAAGGAAGTAGCTGGGTTCTGGGAGGCTGGGGACAGAACGGGGCTCCAATCCCAGCCAGGGAGGTGATTGTTGAATGCAATCAATTCGGCAAGTGGAGAGGAGGTATGTGCAGGCTCAAAGGTCCTCTGCAGCCTTGGCAGGGTCAGTCAGCCAGGAGCAGGCAGGGAGCACTGAAGTGGAAGGGATCTCAGGGTCCCTGAGGCTGAGCATGACCCAGGAAGTCCATCAACCACACTCTCCAGTCCACATCTCCTGCCTTTCCACACTGGCTCCTGTAAGGTAATTACCACAAGCTCCAATGGAAATATCACTGACCAGGAGCCCTTATCAGAAGCACCAGATTCGAGTCCCAGCCCTGCCATGACCAGAAGGCGCCCTAAGGCGAGTCATTTAACTTCTCCAAGTCAGAGGTCCTTCCCGGTAATTAGGAGCAATGGTTAAACTTACTGGAGCATTTGAGGATAAAGGAGATTACACCTATGGAAGGGCTCTACAAAGAATGTAACACTATAAATGTTGGCTATTCGTCCAGTAAGCAGTATTCCAATCCGATGTTGAATTAGTAACTGAATTTTCTGTAATTATAAAAATAAAGCTTTAGTAACTTACTAAATTTCCTAGTTTACTGAATTTTCTGTAATTATAAAAAAGACTTTAAAATTTTTTCTCATCCTAGAAGTTTGAAGGATCAAGCAGGCAAAATGAATTTTACAGGGAGCCAGAGAGGCCCTCTCTGGTCCCCTGAAAGCACACTGCAATTGGCATCTCTCCGATGCCTCTCCTCTCAGCCCAGCTCTGCTTGCAGCTGGGATCGTGGCCTCTGCATGAAGCACATTTAAGTATCTGCTGCAGGGCATGTAAATAAAACCTTCACTAAGGTAAACAGTTGTTCGGTTTTACAGCCTATTCACACGTAACTTTTATGCTCCATTATAATATATGGCTACTATATGTTTGGAAGTCCTAGAATGTCGTTCTGTGCAGCGCCCTCTAAGTGACTAGCTGATAAATGGTTATTTACTCACTAGCTTTCACGGCCCATGAAAGCCTTTAAACTGGAACACTGTCCCTAACTACCCATTAGCTATCATGGTAATTCTTCCTAACAGGATGTGAGCCAGTTATCCTGACAGCCTCAGTGGCATGGGGAGGCAGGTTGGGCAGGATGAGAAGGAGCCAGTGCTCATGCCAGGGCACTCCACTGACACACCTGGAGTTCCACCACACTGTCTAAATCAAAGGCCATGTCTACCAACAGTGTGTCACTTTGTGACAAAATGTGGCATGCACTCTTAGCACACAGTCTATGTCACAAATATGAAGAGGTTCCAGGAAAGTACTTATGTGCCATGAACAGCATCTGTTACTGAATCAAGTGACTTAGCCCTCAATACTCACCTTCTGCTGGTTTCACACCAAAATGATTGTGTCCAACTACTTGACATGCTCTTAAGGCACAGACAAAGGAGTCAAGGATGTTGGTGCCATTTCCTGGTGGCACCTGTGAATGCCTCTGTGATACAGACTTCTCCACTCTAGAAAGAAGAAGCAGTCCACAACTTGATAACAGATGGTTCCAAATTTTGCTTGTAAGATTACTGGTTGGCATTTGCAAAGCATTTTTAATAGAAACTATAAATAGACATTTGAAAATGTTACAATGGTTATTATAACAACAATAGCTATCAAGTATTGAGTGCTTATGACTTGGCAGAAGCTACACTAAGCATTTTACATATAACACTCATATGATAACTCATGATAAGCCCACAAAATGGGGTTTATCATTTCTATTCCACAGATGACAATACTGAGGCTCACAGAGGCTGCGTAACTTGCCCCAACATGACAAAGCAACAAAGCTGCAGTGTGAAGCCTGTGCTTTTGACCACTCCTCCACAGTCAGTGGTGACCCTTGTGTTCTTTATACTTTCCATATTTCCCAAATTTGAAAAGGAATAGTTTTCATTGTACAATCAGGAGGACTTTGGGGGGTTGGCTTTCTAAGCTAACCATCAAAATTTGATGTTAGCTCTACACAACTAATGTATGAGAACATGAACCAAAACAGGGGGCCAAGTGAAAGATGAGAAACAAGAATATGGACAATGAGGAACTAGGGTAAAGGAGAAGCCAGAGACCGAGGAGGAAGAGGGCAAGCTAATGGAGGTGGAAAAGAAGGCATCTTCAAGGACAAGAACATGAAAAGGAACAGTGGAAAGAGGTCAGCGTAAGAGAGTGAAAGCTTTTGAGTGTCAGATTAAGAACTTTGGACTCTATTCCACCCCCTAACCCAGTGCCACTTTTTTGGCTCATGCAGATTTTGTAAAATAAAAATGTAATAATATCGAATATTAAAACAGCTATCTTGTCAATTGGAAAAGGGAGGAAGTAATTGTTGGTACCTACAAAGACTAATTTAAAAAAAAAAGAATGAGATTACTTAAGTATTGCCATATTTATAATAAGAATCATCTTTTCCTTTGAAGGAATGCAATAAGATGATTTTCACAATTTCAAAATACTAATGATAATCCAGCAAGTTAAATTATTGCAAATACATAATGACCCGGAAGTTATACTTGCAACCACCCCATTCTTCCTCCCACAATACCTCGCACTCTTTCTTTCCAACTTGGGCCTGGCAGAATGGCAAAGAAGGGTGGTGAGAAGAAGAAGGGCCGGTCTACCATCAACGTGGTGGTGACTCAAGAATACACCATCAGCATTCACAAGAACATCCATGGAATGGCAAGTAGCATGCCTCTCCGGCACTCTAAGAGATCTGGAAATTTACCATGAAAGAGATGGGGACTCCAGATGTGGGTATTGATACAGATTCAACAAAGCTGTCTGGGCAAAGGCATAAGGAATGTCCCATACCATATCCATGTGCAGTTGTCCAGAAAACATAATGAAGATGAAGATTCACCAAACAAGCTCTGTACTTTGGTTACCTGTGTACCTGTTACCACTTTCAAAAATCTACAGACAGTCAAAGTGGATGAGAACTAATTGGCAATTGTCAAACATATCAAATAAATTTCTAAATCCACTTAAAAAAAATTATTGCAAACACTCAGATGCCTATGGTCAGGGGTCACATCTTCTGGCATGTGGCATTTATTGTTTATTTTATACACCTTCCTGAATAGCATCTGACACTGTCTCTGCACTCAGCAGTGACTCCATAAACATTGGTGGCTGCTAGGCAGACCTCCAGCCTCAACAGGTCACTGGAATATGAATCAGGGAAACTGAGGCAAAAGTCCAATTGTGGACTTTTTAAATGCCAGTGGCATTTGAGCTTTCTACGGTATTTAGGGCTCAGCCCATCACAAGGAAAAATTGAATATCAGACATCTCTCATGGCACAGCAGCCATGCACTCACCAAGTGCTCTGGATGTCAGGTCCTTTGCTGGCACTGGGGAAACAGAGAAAAGAGACTCCCACCCTTGAGGACACACAGGAACTGGTGGGAGAGAGCTTGCAGCTGGAGGGCAGCCATGCATCCCTCACTGAGAAGCTTACTGGGTAGGAGGTGAGATGGTAGGCATGGGGACCAAGGTAAGGACCCTCCCAGATGGGACACATAAGGTCTTCACTGTTCTATAACTGTGCAAAGAGGGAGCCTCCTCTCCTACACCTGGCAGTCAGAAAGAGAAGAGGTTTCTTTACCTTGTTTTGACCATTGTGCCAAAGAGACACATGGTCACTTTCTAGCCCAGGAAGGCCCTGCCCTAACTCTTGGGCTTTGTCTGCACTCCTGCTCTAGCCACCTGGACATTTTTAGTTTCTCAACAGTGATGTATTCTCTCCACTTGGACCTGTGTGCTGTCTCTTCCCTCTACAGGGCACATTCCTCTCCCCTTACTTCCCTACCCTCCACCCAGTTACTGGGTTCTACATTCAAGAATCAGCTTAAATACCACTTCCAGGCTCGGCGCCAGTGGCTCAATCGGCTAAGGCGCCAGCCACGTACACCTAAGGTGGCGGGTTCGTATCCCCAGCCCGGGCCCGCCAAACAGCAATGATGGCTGCAACCAAAAAATGGCCGGGTGTTGTGGCGGGCACCTGTGGTCCCAGCTACTTGGGAGGCGGAGGCAGGAGACTTGCTTGAGCCCAGGAGTTGGAGGTTGCTATGAGCTGTGATGCCATGGCTACCCAGGGGGATAGCTTGAGGCTCCGTCTCAAAAAAAAAAAAAAAAAGTTTTTAAAAGCTGTCCTAAGGGTCATGAAAGGGTGTTTCATTGTCGTTTTGATTTGCACATCCCTAAGAACTGATATTGTTAAACACCTCTGCACGTACTTATTGGCATTCCTCCTTCGGAGAAATTTCTATTCAAATTCTTTTTTCAATTTTTAAATCAGGTATTTGGCATTTTTTTGCATTGCAAGTGTTCTTTATGTATTCTGGGTGATAGAGGATTTCAGACGCGGCAGTCCCCAAGTATAAACATCGAACTTACGTACAACTCACACTTATGAACGGAAGCTGTTATAGGTAATAGGTAAATGTATCTGTTCCAACTTATATACAAATTCAACGTAAGAGCAATCCTACAGAACCCGTCTTGTTCATAACCCAGGGACTTCCCATGTATGGTTTGCCAATATTTTCTGCCATTCTGTGGGTTGTTTTTCGTTTTCTTAACAGTGTCTTTTGATACACAAAAGTTTTTAATTTTGATGAAGTCCAATTAATCTACTTTTTTTCAGTTCCTTATGCTTTTAGTGTCATATTCAATAAACCATTGCTTAATTCAAGGTCATAAAGATTAACACCTATATTTTCAATCTAGTTTTATAGTTCATTTCTTATATTTAGGTCATTGATCCAATTTGAATTAACTTTTGTGTATTATGTGAGGTAAGGGTCCAATTTCATTCTTTTTCATGTGGATATCCTGTTGTCCTAACACAATTTTTAAAAAAGACTATTATTTATTCACTGAATGAATAGAATACTCTATAAATAATGTAAGACTAGTTGTTTTATAGTGATAGAATTTTCTGTTTCCTTGTGGATCTTCTGTCTGTTTATTCTATCCCCTCCCCACTTTTTTTGAGACAGAGTCTCACTATGTTGCCCTTGGTAGAGTGCTGTGGCATCACAGCTCACAGTAACCTCAAACCCTTGGGCTGACTCTCAGCCTCCCAAGTAGCTGGGACTACAGGCACCCACCATAAAGCCTGGCTGTTCTTTTGTTGTTGTTGTTATTGTTGTAGTTGTCATTGTTGTTTAGGAGGCCTGAGCCAGGTTTGAACTTACCAGCTCCTATGTATGTGGCTGGTGCCCTAACAACTGAGCTATGGGCACCAAGCCCTTTTATTTTTATTTTTCTATTTTTTTTTTTTTTTGAGATAAGAGTCTTACTAGGTCACCCTTGGCAGAGTGCCATAGTATCACAGCTCATAGCAACCTAAAACTCTTGGGCTTGTGTGATTCTCTTGCCTCAGCCTCCCAAGTAGTTGGGACTACAGACGCCTGCCACAATGCCCAACTATTTTTTGTTGTTGGTGTGGTTGCAGTTGTCATTATTGTTCAGCTGGGCCAGGCAGGCTCGAACCCGCCACCCTCGCTGTATGTGACTGGCACTGTAACCACTCCACTGTGCTATGAGCACTGAGCCCTTTTTTAAGACAGCGTCTCAAGTGAGTACTATCAGTAGAGTGCTGTGGCATCACAGTTCACATCAACCTCCAACTCTTGGTCTCAAACTATCCTCTTGCCTCAGTTTCTCTATTTTGGTAGAGACGAGATCTCGCTTTTGCTTGGGCTAGTTTCAAACTCATGAGCTGAAGCAAGCCACCTGCCTGGGCCTCCCAGAATGCTAAGATTACAGGCATGCGCCACCATGCCCAGCCTATCCTCCCTTTTTTTTTCTTTTGAGACAGAATCTCACTTTGCCACTCTTGGTAGAGTGCTATGGCATCATAGCTCACAGCAACCTCAAACTCTTAGGCTCAAGCGATTCTCTTGCCTCAGCCTCCCACGTAGCTGGGATTACAGCACCCACCTCAATGCCTAGATATTTTTAGAGATGGGGTCTTGCTCTTGCTCAGGCTGGTCTCGAACTCCTGAGCTCAGGCACTCTTCCTGCCTTGGCTTGCTGGGATTACAGGTGTGAGCCACCCAGCCTTATTCTATCTCTTATTAACAGTGGAGTATTAAGTGCTCTAACTATTACTACGGAATTGTCTATTTCTCCCTTCAATTTGATCATTTTTGCTTCATGTATTTCAGAGTTCCATTGTTCAGTGTGTATATATTTATACTTGTTACATAGTCTTGATTGATGGATCTTTTTATCTTTCTCAGTGTCTTTATCTCTAGTAACGATTTTTTCCCCAAAGCATATATTTTTTTGATATTAGTGTAGCCACTCAGTTTTCTTTTGGTCACTGTTTGCATGGCATCTGTTTTTCTATTCTTTTATTTTTCAACCTATTTGGGTCTTTGGCTCTAAAGCATGAGCCTTATATACAACATTGGACCATTAAAAAATTCATTCTGACAATTTCAGCTTTTTAATATAAAAGATTAACCCATTTTTATTTCATAAAATTACAAAGATAGTTTTTATATTTGCTATTTATTTTCTATATGTCATATGTCTTTTTCTCCCTTGATTCTCTCACTACTGCATTCTTTTTATTACATATTTTCTACTGTATCAATTTAATGCACTTGTTGTTTCGTTTATCTATACATATATGTACATACACATATGCATATGTATTAATAAATGCATGAAGGGAATCCCAGAAATAAGTATATATTTATTTATACTATTTAAAACATAAATATATTTTATTATATAAAATACCATACATACACACTCAGTTACCTTATTGGTGGTTATCCTAGGGATTACCATTAACTTTTTAATTCATAGCAATCTAGTTTAGATCAATACCAACTCAATTTTAATAGTATACAAAAACTTCACTTCTATTTGGTTCTGTTTTCCTCTTTTATGCTTTTATTGCTACAAATTGCATTTTGATATGTGTGTCCCCATCAACTTAGGTTTATCATATTGCATTATGCAGCTATCTCTTAAATTAGGTAAGAAAATAAGGAATTATAAACAAAAAAATCAATTTATACTATCTTTTATATTTACCTTTGTCAGTGCTGTCTACTTCTGAATTAAGTTACTTTCATTTCATTTCAGCCTATAGTACTACTTTTAATATTTCTTGTAGGGCAAGTACACTGGGGGCACACTCAGTTTTTGCTTATTTTAGCTGGTTTAAGTTCTTCTGTCTTGTTTTAAAGGATAGTTTTTGTGGTTGACCGTGTTTTATTTCAGTGCCTTGAATATGTTATCTTACTGCCTTTTTGTTTGCATGATTTCTGATGAGAAATTAACTATAAATTGTACTGACAATATTTTGTATGTGATGAGTCACTTATTGTTGTGTTTAAGCTTTCTCTTTGTCTTGAGCTTTCAACAGTGGCACCATCTTAAGTATAGGTTGAAGTCTCTTTGAATTTATCTGTTTTGTAGTTTATTGAGCCTCTAGATAGATCACGTTTTTCATAAAATTTGGGAAGTCTTGGCCTATTTGAGGAAATGTTACTTTTATGCTTTCTCTCTCTCTCCTCCTTCTGTAACCTCAATTGTACATTTGTTGGTATATGTGATGGATAGTGTTGTTCTATGGGTCACTGAGGTCTGTTCATTTTTCCTTATTTTATTTATTTTTATTTCTGTTCCTCACGTTGGATAATCTCAACTGGCCTATATTCAAGTTTGCAGATTCTTTCTTTTACCTGCTCAAATCTGTTCTTTATTTCCTCTAGTAACTTTTTTTTCCTTTTTTTTTTTGTAGAGACAGAGTTTCATTTTGTTGCCCTTGGTGGTATGATGTGGCGTCACATAGCTCACAGAAACCTCCAACTCCTGGGCCTAGGCAATTCTCTTGCCTCAGTCTCCTGAGTAGCTGGGTCCTCTAGTAACTTTTTCATTTCACTTATGAAACTTTTCAACTCCAACTTTTCTGTTTAGTTCCTTTCAATAATCTCTCTTTCTTTATTGATAGTCTCTCTCTTTATTGGTGAGGCATTATTCCCATACTTTCTTTAGTTCTTTAGACATAGCTTCCTCTAGTTTTTTTGACATGTTTAAAATAGCTGACTTAAAGTCTTTGTCTAGTAATTCCATTGTCTGGGTTTCTTCCTGAACAGTTTCTATTAATTTAGTTTTTGTGTGTGTACCATTCTTTTTCTGTGAGTGTGTTTTGGAATGTCTCATGTTTTTGGAAAAATTGGACTTTTCAAATAATAGTGTAGCCATGCTGGAAATCATATTCTCCCCACTGCCTAAGGTTTGCTATTCCTGCTTGTCTCAGTAGTTGTTTCTTTAGTGGCTTTTATAAATTAATTCTGTAAGGTGTATATTTTTGTCATATGTGGCTACTGAAGTATCTAATTTCTTCCTTAGTGAGCAGCTAATAATTAAACAAAGATTTTTTTTAAATGTCTGTAACCAATAAGTCTCCCAGTCTCTGTGTCTCTGCTGAGCTTTGTGTAGATTGAGGTGCTCCTTTACACTCAGCCAGGTAGCTGACCATTATGCTTTAGCTTTCAGTTCCTTCTTAGCAGAGCTTCAAGGTCAATCAGAGGTGAGAGGTTAGAGATTTCTCAGGTGTTTTCCTAAGCATGTGCACAGTCTAACATATAATCAGTCTTTTCAGATTCTTGGGACTACACTGGAACTTTTTGAAGTTCATATGGATATCTCACTCCTCAGCTGTTTCAATTTAGTTTTTTGGTTAGTCTACTGTTTGCCCCAACTATTATTTGACAAATGCCCCTAGGAGAAGCAAGTGATGGTGACACTTCTCTCGTATTTATCTTTTGACTTGAGGTTTTGAAAGTGCTCCAGCCCTGTAATGTTTCCTCTGGTACTGAGAAAAGGGGTTGTTGATTTTCAAGGTTGCCTCAGAGCTAAGGAGTAGAGGATGGGACAAGGATATGTTCAATTGCCACAAAGCTTGTTGCTCTTTATGAGATTATTATTCTCAGTGAAATTCTCCTGGGTTATTGCCAGTCTTTGCGTAATTTCTAGACATCTGAAAAAATTGATTTTGAGAAGTTTTTAACCGTTTTTAGGTGCTTTTGTGGTGGCATAAACATTATTCTTCCATTTTTGCTGATAAGTCTTTTAATTGGAACATTTATTCTTATTTTACATTATGTACATCCTGTTATTTGTGTTCTCTTTGCACCATCTGCTTCATATTTATTTTTCTATCCCTTCTTGACTTCTTTTTATATTAATCATATATTTTTATTATTCATTTCTCCCTTTCCATTACCTTGTTAATTTTATATTCTTGGCTAATAGCACTTTAAATATAAATGAATCTTTTAACTATTTCTCAGACAATGCTATGACCTTAGAATGCTTTAACTTTACCCTTCTCATGGAGAAGATGCTATCAGTTCTCCATGTGCATTCTCTTTATGATTAGGTAACTATACTGAGAACACAACAAGGAAATACTAAATGATAAAAACAATGTAACACTTTTGATGATTAGCAAATTTGAAATAGTGTAATGAAGTTAATTTTCATATAAACCCTAGATCCTTTTGTTCTGGAGAGATAATGACCTAGTCCTTGGCATGTAATTAGTATACTGTAAATAGTTCAAAACATTGAGTACATGTTTCAATGAGTGAATAAGTTAATGAATCAGGCCAAATTAATGATCAGGCCAATTGAAGATTAAACAAAGATTTTTTTAAATGTCTGTAACCAGTAAGTCTCCCAGTCTCTGTGTCTCTGCTGAGCTTTGTATAGATTGAGGTGTTCCTTTACACTCAGCCAGGTAGCTGACCATTATGCTTTAGCTTTCAATTCCTTCTTAGCAGAGCTTCTCTGGGGGCATGTTCAATAAAACAAGATGAGTGCCCGATCAAAAGTTGAAGCCCATTTATGGAAAATGACCACTTTCTTCAGGTCATATACTCACCTGTAACAGGAGGGTATTAGTGTGGCATACCTCTAGGTTCTCCTTTAGTCTGTGTGATCGATGTGAGCAAAGTATCTCTGTGCACTGAAGTCAACCATTTTGGTGGCTTCTCAGCTTGTCCTGGGGCTTCCAGGCAGATCATACTTGCCTACTTTGTAAATGTTCATTATTTCCTCCCTTCAGTGCAGGAGTAAGAAGGCGATGGGTTGCCCCCTCCACTCCAGATCAGACATTTCCTGTGCTCTCCCAGCCGTTTCTGAGCTGCATTTCCTTCTTCCTGTCTGCTGCCTTCTTCCTGTCTACCTGTCTCCCCATAGGTAGGACTTCTGACATGTGGCAGGCACCCAGTGAGGCCAGGAATGGTATTCCTATATTGTTTCTAGAGCAGCAGGAGCTTCTACTTCTAATAGCACAGTCGTCTTCTCATCAAGTGGAAATGTCTTTCTCTCCTCCATATGTAATTTATTTATTTTTTTTGATACAGTCTTCTCAGACACCCTGTGTAGAGTGCCATGGCATCATCATAGCTCATAGCAACTTTAATCTCTTGGGTTCAAGCCATCTTCTTGCCTCAGCCTCCCAAGTACCTGGGACTATAGGCACCCACCAAAACACCTTGTTAGTTTTTCTATTTTTAGTAGAGATCTCACTCTTGCTGCGCTCTAACTCCTGAGCTCAAGCAATCCACCTGTCTTGGCCTCCCAAAGTACTAGGATTACAGGCCTGAGCCATCATGCCTGGCCCCTTCATATGTAGTTTATATGTAGTGATGGAAAAGAAAATGTTTTTAAAAAGAAGGGAAGCAGAACTCCTCAAAAAATGTTATTTGACTGAAAGTTACTAATATGTAAGGATAGAAAATGAGGAGAGGGAGGAAGGTGTTTGGCTCAGCTTCCCTCCTCTGCCACACTCCCCCTACACTCCTGTCCTCTGTATTTCCAGTTCTGGATACCAGTCCCCTCATACTCAGAAGGCAATGTGTTCCCAAGCAATGGACAGTCTGCTCATTTGAGAGGGTGTTGTATGTAGGTGTGATTTGGAGTCAGGTCCTTTGGGAGAGTATTGTGTACAGGGGCCTGCTCTTTTGTTTGGGTGTTATTATAGGTGTGATTTGGGGCCTGCTCTTTTGGGAGGGTGCTGTGTAGAGGTGTGATCTGGGGACTGCTCTTTTGGGGCAGTGTTATATATAGGTGTGATATCAGTCCTTATCTGTTAAAGAGGTTGTTTTGTACATGGGTGACTTGGGGCTCATTTGGGAGAGTGTTGTGTGTGGGTGTGATTTGCAACCTACTCATTTAAGAGGGTGTCGTGTGCAGGTGTGATTTGGTCCCTGCCTACTCACTGGGGAGGGTGTGCATAGGTGTGATTTGGGCCCTGCCTACTCACTGGGGAGGGTGTTGTGTATAGGTGTGATTTGGTGTGCGCTTGGGCTCTTGTCAGCTTATCCAGCAGAGCTCACTCAGCCTTTAATCTGGAACCTTCTGTCTCAGAATTTCCTCTTTTGACTTCTTTCGTTAGTCTTGATCTAGTCCATTGAAAACCTGTAAGATCTTCGCTGCCCACCTACTGGTCCCACCATAGTATAAACCCATGGATTCCCAATACTTAGTTTTTAAAGTAGAAGGTCTGTTCAATGAAGTCTTCCCTTGTACTCAATCCACCTTTTCCCTTTGGGGAAATGGCAATGTGGTTTCCAACTTTGTCTCCAACTGTCTAGATGGGCGACCCTGGGTTGGACTCCTCAAGAAATCAGTCCTGAGAATCCCTCATCAGTAACAGTTACAGCAGCATATGTGTGTGAGAGCTCCTAGCTCCCACCTTCAAATCTGAACTTCACAGTAACTGAGGCATCTGGGGACAGAAACCTGTCTTGGTCTCTGTTTCTTCATCTGCATATTGGGGACTATGCCACTGCTCTGAGAAATATCAAATGAAATGATGCATGTAATGGCCACAGCAGAGCTTCTAACAACTCAATGAATGTTAATGGTGTCACTTCCACAGCCTCTGACATGTGGTAAATATTCAAGATCCATTTCCTCCTTTCCTCTGGGCCTGTAGGTGTTTGAGCAACAAGTCAAATCTTGATTTCTCTCTCTCCTTCAGGAAACACTGGAAGAATGTAAAGTGAGAAGTTGTCTCTTCTGGTGTCTTAAGTTCCCAGCAGTGTTGCTGACACAGGCCTCCTGGAAAAACCCCATTACACTCTTTGAGAACCTCTTTCCTAGTTTGTTATTTGCTGAACTGAATGGTTCTTTATTCTAGGGATTGCCTACATTTCACAAAACTTCATATGGTTTACTCTTTTTTTTTTTTTTTTTTTTTTTTTTTTTGCAGTTTTTGGCTGGGGCTGGATTTGAACCCACCATCTCTGGCATATGGGGCCAGTGACCTACTCCTCTGAGCCACAGGTGCTGCCCAGGTTTATTCTTTTAAAGAAAAAAAGAAGTTTCCTTTGGAGACCTCAGAAAAGCCCTGTGGGAAGGCAGGGATGTGGCAGGGGTGATGCATGGGTCCCCCCTGAGTCATGTTTGCCCCGTGTGATTGCCCTTTGCAAAGGGAGGAGATAACATCTAACTCAAAAACAGAAAAAGCATTGAGGGATTATTATTGGGTGAATCCCCTTGAGGAGAGCAGAGCCCACAAAACCATAATTGAGTATGATAATTGTATTCCACTTCAGAATTCTGAGAATTAGTGACAAGGAAATGTCAGAGATTGTGCCTCTGTGGTGACAATTTGCAATGTTTGTAATGTTTGTTATCTTGACCTTCATCAGGTTTAAAAAAAAAATTTCACCTGTTAAGGATTCTGTTATTACCACCCCCCACCCAATAAATAAAGACTTTTTATTTTAGATTTATATATGATTCCACTGACTTTTTTCTTTAGGGATTCTTAAAGTGATCAATTTTGTTGTAGCCAATGAGTTTGATTTTTTATGGTAGGGAGTAGCAAGGGGTGTGAACTCTGATTCTAGCCCTTTCTTAAGCAGCACAAAAATCTTCCGTGTGATGTTTTTTCCTGTTAGAGTGGCTGCTGACCTTGGGTACCCTCTATTCTAGTTTATGTCAAGTGTTATTAGAACCTAGAAAACCTGAAAGACCTGACTGATTTCATAATCAAATAGTACAAGCAGACATTCCTGTAAAAGGTACTCAGGGTCAGCACAACAGTAAGGTAGCCAAAGATGGCCAGATGTTACTAGTGTGTGCGTGCATGCACTTGTGCACTGTGTGTGTATTTGAGGGAACTAACAGCTATTTAGTGGCTCTGCACTTGAGGCCTGAGGAGGCATATTTGCACAGTGGCTAATAGATAACCTCTCGAATGCAACCAATTTGGGATCCAATCCCAACTCCTCACTCAGTGGCTGTATGACCTTGAGAAGTGGACAAAGCTTCTCTACGTCATTACCTCCCTTTTATGGGCTGAATGGTAACTTCCTAAATTCTTATGTTAAAGTCTTAACCTCTAGTACCTCAGAATGTAGCTATATTTGGAGACAAGTCTGTAATATTTGAGTACACCAGCCCTAAAAAACCAATCTAATCTCATTCCATAAAATGAGGATGATGACAAAAGTAGTTCCCTGGCGAGAATGGAGTGAAGATTAAACATGACCAGGATGCAATGCACATGTGATGACCATATGTGTTGTTTTTTATTGCTGCTATAACAAATCAAACTTAGTGATGCAAAAACAACACAGATCTCCTATCTTATGGTTCTAGAGTTTAGGCATTCAACATGGAGCTTGCTATATGATAATCAAGGTGTTGGCAGGGCTGTGTTCTTTTCTAGAGACTCTAGGGGACATGTGTCTCCTCATTCATTTGGATTATTATGGAGAGAACTCAGTTCCATGTGGTTGTAGGACTGAGTTCCTCATTTTCTTGCTGGCTCTAAACTGAGGGCCATTCCCAGCTTCCAGAGGCCGCCACTTCCTTGGCTAATGCCTTCCTTTCTCCAGCTTCAGATCCAGAAATGATGGGTTGAGCTCTGCTCTCATCAAATCTCCAACTGACTCTTCTGCCTCCCTGTTTGATTTTTAAGGGCACACTTGATTAAATTGGACCCACTTGATATTCCAGTGATCCTATCAGCTGGCTAACAATGAGGTCATTTCTTCTTCTGTGACCTTAGTCCTTTATATCATGCAATCTGTAACCTGTGATCCTAGAACCAGTAAGGTATTCATAGGTTCCAGGAATTAGAAGGTAGATGTCTTTGGGGGTCATTATTCTACCTACCACCCACCACAATCATCATCCTCAACCAGGACAAGTTGACTTTGGGTTGGAGAACCACCCTAGCATCTGGAAAGTGTTTCCCTGAAGTTGAGGGGTAGGAAAAGGCTGGTTTAATTCTTTTTCTTTTAGCCCTAAAAGGGCATTTCTGGATGTGTGGGTTGTAAGAAGCAAAAAGATATGAGTTCAGAGCTTAGTGCCTAGGTGGTTGGACTGATGCTGGTCTGTGCCCTCAGGCTGGTGCTCATGGCACCATGCTCTGCTCAGCTCTGGGCCACTCTGCAGAAGGAAGAATGAATGGATACCTCAGCGGGCAACTCTATGTGTGAGCCTGGCTCAGTGGAGAGACACCCCCAACCCCGACGTAGGGGCCCAGTTAGGAAACATGAGTCATCTGGAAGAGTTCAGAGAATAGAGATTGAGTACAGAAGATGAACAACTTTGAAATCCACAAAGCATGCTTATTTCAGAGTGAAACCAATATTGTATTTCTATGCATCGGGCTCGGGACCGGGTGCTCTCTGAGCATTAGCCCACTTAGGATTCTCTGAAGCTCTGCAAGGATTTCCCCTTTGACCAGTGAGGAAACTAAGGTATAGAAAGGTGAAAGGTGAAGGGTGCTGCCCAAGGCCCTGCCACTCATAAATGGTGGAGCTGAGGCAGAGTCTTTGTTGAGCATGAGGAGTAGATTGCTTTATGATGCAGCACAGAGGGTTTAGGTTAGATAAGAGACTAATTTGGAAAAAGTAAAGCTTACCACAGGCTTTTCAATGGCTTATTTTCCAAAGGCTCCTTTCTCAATAGCTAAAAGGTAGGCCAACCCAAGTGCCCATAGATGGCTGAATGGATAAAGAAGAGTGATGTGCCCTTATACAGTACAATGGAATATTTTGCAGCCTTAAAAAGGAAGATAATTCTGATACATGCTACCTCATTGCTGAAGCTGAGGACATTATGTTAAGTGGAGTAAGCCACACACAAGGGCAAGTACCATGTGCTCCACTCATACAAGGTACCCAGAGCAGTCTACAGTAGTCAAGGTACAGAAGGTAGAGTGGTGGCTGCCAGGGATGGAGAGGGGGCACTGAATAGATATGGAGTTTCAGTTAGGATGAAGAAAGAGTTCTCTGTAGGGATGGTGGTGATGTTTGCACAAGAATGTGAATGTACTCCATGCCTTTGAACAGCACACTTAAAAATGGCTAAGATGGTAAATTTTATGTTATGTGTATTTTATCACAATTAAAAAACAGTATGGTTGGCTGGGTGTAGTGACTCATACCTGTAATCTCAGTACTTTGGGAGGTTGAGGTGGGAGGATCACTTGAGGCCAGGAGTTCAGGATCAGCCTGGGCAACATAGCAAGACCCCATCTCAAAAAAAAAAAAGGAAAAATAAGATAAGTGTGGTGGTGCACACCCATGGTCCCAGGTACTCAGGAGGCTGAGGCAGGAGGATCACTTGAGGCCAGGAATTCAAGGTTGCAGTGAGCTATGACCAGACCCATTGTCCTCTAGCTGGGGTAACAGAATGAGACCCTAGCTCAGAAGAAAAGTGGTATGATTAAATGTTATAATTCAGGAAGGTGACTGTCAGGCAGTCTCTGTGGACAGGCTGTCATGCCCTCAGATGCTGTGTGACTTACTATGATTATTGACATAACTATCATGTCTTCCCCCATCTTGGTCCATATTCCATGATGTTCTCTTGATTGTTAGCTACAGACTCTGCCTCTTGTGCTTAGTTCTTAATGTGTCACATAGTTGAGAGCTCTCCACCAGGACTCAGATGGCCTGGGCCCCAGGGGCTGGTGTTTTTGTGGGTAAGCTTAGGTCTGTGGTTTCTAAGACCTTGACTAGGTTTTGTGTTGCAAGCCTGGGAAGAAGGCTTGTTGCTTTTTGCATGGAAAAAAAAACATCGTGCTCGAGTCACATGTGGGTGAGTTTTGAAGAGTAATTACACATAAGACTCACTGCAGAATGTGTGATCCAAAAAGAAAAACAAAGTACAATCTTATTTATAATACAGATGGAAACATTAAAGAGTTTGTGCTACTTTCGAAGTTCCAGAAATTTTGAGGCACAACTTGTGGTTGATCAAGGAGGCCCTTTAAAGTCAAGGTTAAGGTTTTGGTAGGAGATAGCTTCAGATAATGCCTCCTTTTCGCACATCGAAGTTCTTTTCCTCCATTGCTATTTTGCAAATCTCCTAAAAGGGTTCAGGTTCAAGGCTTTGCCATTTCCTCTTCCTTCTGTCTCCTTCACAGTCAGGTGGAGGTGGCAGTCGTTAGTGCAAGAGCTAGTGAGGATGGGAATCCTTGTACATACTTGGTGCCTGTTTTCTTTCTTGGTAAATTGCCTAGCCACCTCCTCCTGCTTAAAAAGGGGACTGCGAGACGAACTTGTCCATTTCTTATCTATGAGTTTTTATATTAAATGCTTTAAGATTAGTTGTTAGGCGTTTAAAGGTTGAGGATTTTTAGATAAATTTTACTTTGTAATTAATTGGACATTTTTCTTTGTTTCCTTTGGTGCTCTTATCTTTGAACTCTATTGTCTCAGACCTGGTATCTATAAGTGTTGCCTGCTGTACCTTCTGTTTTGTTTTATCCCTTTAAATCCTTTTTTCCTTCTTTTATTCCAGGAGTGTCCCCTATTCTCGGATTTTCTGCCTTTGTGGAGGAATTCAGCCTTAAATTTGTACTGATCACGTATCTGTTTGAATTTAGTTCTGCCTTTTGACTTTATGTTTCATCTCAAAAATGCTACTTGTTCCTCTCCCTTTTAATTAAAAAAAACCCAAACAGACAACCTCTTGCCTTCAGTTGGGTTGTCTTCTTCCTTTTCTTTCTTTCTTTTTTATTCTAATGTTTTGAAAGTAATACATTTCAATTCTACATTTTTCTAATGATGGATTACCCCTAAAACTTTAATTTGCATATTGACATTTATTTCCCCGTCAATGTTGACGTAAGTATGTCTACTTTCCTCATCCTGTTCTGTACCATCTGAATAAGACACGGGTCTTAACATTTATTTCCCCTGCTACCACCATCTCTCATTTGAGATGAATGGAATTATCATGAAGATTATTCTTAATTTTTTTCTTATAATCAGTGCCTATTTTAGTATAACTATGTATTCTGCGCTTTTCTTCACACATAGAAAATAATTCCCTGATGAGCTCTTGGGTAGCACTGTGTTTGTCTGAAGGACATTGTGGAGTAATTTTTTCAGAGCGGGCCTGAATAGCAAACTCTGTGTTTCCCTATCTGGTTTTGCTGCATTAGTGTCATGTAACACTTAACTCATGGCCCTGTGACCTATAATGACACGAATATATTTTCCTTGCTTGTGGGTCTATGGGTCACCCTGAATTGGTCTGCTGCTTGTTAGGTGGGGCTGGGCTCAGCTCCAGCTGTAGGTTGATTTTGAGTCTGCTTCATTGTGTAGTTTGGGGACCAATAGCTCCCTGGTGCATAATCTTCTTATTCTCACAGACTCAAGAGGCCCAAGTAAAACCATGCAAACACACCCCAAGATTTTGCTGACATGCCATTGGCCAAAGCAAGTCACATGCCCAAGCCCACAGCCTATGGGGCTGGAGGTGATACTCTTTCTTGCTAAGGTCCCATGGCCAAGGGAGGGAGTGAAGAACTGGAAATAATAATCTAATTTGCTGTGACAGTTAACTATAGAAACATTTTTGTTTTTCCTCATACTTGAATAGAGTTTAGCTGGGTTCTTTTAATTTTAGGTTCTTTTAATTTCTTTTCTTCTTTTTAAAAAAATAATGCTTTCTCTCTCTTTTTTTTTTTT
>CAUYQV010119465.1:0-30961 GCA_963574575.1 Galagoides demidoff | reverse complement strand
GGTGGAAGGCGAGTAATTGGTGGGACCACACCTATGGTGCATCTTACATGTGAAACCTACTAAATGTAGAATATAAATGTCTTAACACGATAACTAAGAAAATGCCATGAAGGCTATGTTAACCAGTTTGATGAAAATATTCCAAATTGTATATAAAACCAGCACATTGACTGGTTTTACCCCATGACTGCATTAATGTACACGGTGATGATTTAATTAAAAAAAAGAAAGGAAAAAAAAGACACATGGGCATAAGTTATTGCTGAACTTCAATAGTCCCTTTATGAATAAATCTTCCTTCTAAAATCTAATGTTCAGCCCTATGAAGTGGGGTCTGAGCCTCCCTGACTTTGCCCCTGATCTTGCCTTCTAGTTGTGTTGAGTTGGAATGATATGGCTTGAGGGATGCGAGGTTACCTTGCATTCAATGGCAATACCTTTCCTCCTCTTCACATGCTGCTGTTCTGTGACTGCCCAACTCTTGCTCTGTAATAAGTAGGTTTGCTACTTCTGCTGATGGAGCTGCAAAGGCAATCACCTCCTCTCTGAGACCTGAGCCTCCCTCCCCACCCATACGTCACTCCACAGGCTGCCTGGCAGAGGCAGGGGGCAGGATGCACTGTGTAATAAATCCTATCCACTGCTGAGCTGAGGAATAACAGATGGATAGGTTTCATCGTGCAATTTCCACTTCACTTGGTTTGGGAATAAAATAGCAGAAGGGTGGTTTCTTCTTGTGCAATTTTCAAACAGATGAAACCAGAGGGAGGGTTCGTCAGACTAGGAGGAAAGTGAGGGACTCGACTGTCCTTCAGAGAAAGCCAAATGAACAGGACGCCCTGAAAACCCTGTGAAAGATGCGGGCTTGTTTTCCCTGCTAGCTAGCAGTCAGTTCCTCCATCCAAAGCCGCCTGCTCATCCCTACCAGGCATGGCAAAGGAAACGATCACGGGGAGGCCAGACAGTCTGTTGTTCATGTTGTTATAGTGTTATGGTGATTGCAATACAAATTCTCAGGGTGAAAAAAAAGGTATAATGACAGATTGTGTGATTATACCCATACTTATAATTAAGCTGTTACAATACAGACAAGCGCCTGCTCCCTAATGTCACCAACAGAAACCTCTTTGCTTGGAAAGGAAAGTGACTCACTGGCAATTAGAAGGAGTTCCCTACAGGACTTCATTTTCAAACCTTATGAACACTCCAGTAGGAAGATGTGTGGTTCACTTGAATTACAGGGAAAAGTGCAGGCATTCAGGGGAAGCCACCTGATCTCCAGGTACAGGATGTGGTGCTGGTTACAGGAGGAATTATTACCGTCACAAATAACCTCTTTGCAATGCACAAAGCACTTGGCTCCCACAAAGCTCTTTCATAGTGTTTATATGTGACTCTCTGGTACCAGTTGGATCTGTGGTTTCCATTTTAGGGTTGAGAGAGGAAAGAGAAAGGCAGAAAAAGAGAGCAGAGAAAGAATGTACCCAGCAGGCAACAGAGTGAGTTGGTGTCCAGCTGGGACCCCTGGCCACCGGCCAACACGGCTATTTTCACCGGCTGTGAGTAGCTGTCACTTGCCTAGTGGTGAAGCGGGTGGTATGTGCCTGGCTAGTCCTCAAAAGCCCAGAAAGGGCTATACTGAGTCTTGCCATTAATGTTGAACCTTTTTTCACATTAAAGGGACTAAAAAGAGCTCACTTTTCTTTTCTTTCTTTCTTTTTTTCCCCCCACTTTTTACTCACTTCTGTTTGATTCCTAGGTCTCATTCCTTTTTCTCTAGCAGCCATCTTTCCCAGTAGACATTGCTGCCAGGGAATCTATCGCACATACCTGCAAATATGTATTGTGGACTTCTATGTCTGTAATTCATAATACAGTTGCTATAAACATTCTTCAATGGTTAACAAGTTCCTCTGTATAGCAGGCAGCTCTCACAGAATTTACACACATCCTCCTTTCCTGGTATGGGGTGAACTTGGGATTTTTCTTGGAGAGGACTTTCATATGAGGGAAGGACTTTTATGAAGAAATTAGTGGGGGTCCATTGGTGGGTGGCTTGGAAGTTGTGTAATCTATGTAGTGTTTCCTTATCTGCAACTCCAGACCGTGCATATCTACCTCCAGAGAGGCATCTTTAAGACTAATTAGTTAATGATGCTTGCAAAGTGTCTTGAAGATGCAAAGCTTAACACAAGTGCTAAGAATCAATACTATCATATTCATTCTTAGGTACCAATGCTTGAGGAGCTCACCTTGAATTATTTTCATAAGCACATAGAATATAAGATTAATATCAAGTAGTTTTGAATTTTTTAAGGTGATCATTTGGTTAATGATTGAAAGAAATGATCTACATCAAGCCAGGTCTTAGAGCTTGTGTCATGATCCTGTCATTGTGTGTGCAGCCAGTAGCTTTGTACTTGCAGGCGTGCTGTGCAGATAGCTTCTGTGCAACATGGCCTAAATGATGAGAGATAGCATTTTGTCATCCTACCCATGAAAGGTTTGGATGGAAGAGAGGGGAGGTGGAATATTTATCCCAAGGCGGAGAGAGTTGATGGTGGAAAATATCAAGGTGAGAGGGAACATCCAGGGGTCTTCTGGGCTCCCTAAGCTTCCGGAGAAGACATTGGAAGTTTTCTTGACATTGGAAGTTTTCTTGCCTGGTTCTTTCTTTTTTCTTTTTTTCTGAACTCCTTTTTTATTTTTATTTTTTATTTTTTTTTATTCAAAGACATTGTTTATTTCAGAATACAGCATATTTTAAAGTACTCTTTGCTTCTCCTCTGGTAGTTGCACCTGCTATGGCCAACCACCTCTCCCACCCTCAGTCTGTGGTGACACTGAAAGCGTTCTATAAATTCTGCCTCCTTGGTCAAATTGATTCCTTCAGGAACTGCTGAGTGATACAAGTAGCTCCAAACACAGGACCCCCAGCAATGTACTGAAACTGCTGGTAACAGAAAATCATGTAAGATTTAAAAAGGCACAGGTGAGAATTTCACCATCAGAAGGGGAGGAGTTATGTGAGAGTGAGGCCAACCCATAATGAAGGATACAACAAAGCTCTGAGTCCCGCATAAGCCCCTGTGAGCCCTGCATTTAGTTATGTATGGACATGTAACCCCACGAGTCAATACTTGCCCTCCTTGAAAAACTGGGAGCATTGAGTTTGCGATTTGTTTGCTGCAACTGAATGTGTCTTGACTAATACAAATCTCATCTACCTTTTACTTGGAAGTGTACTTCCCGATTAAAAGTAGCTGAAACAGTTTGATCCATTAAGTTGCCTTTCCCTACCATCTCACTGGCCCTGGGAAATTACTATTATCATTACTTTTTTTTTTTTTTTTTTTGAGATTGAGTCTTACTTTGTCACGCTCGGTAGAGTGCTGTAGAGTGCTTATAGCAACCTCAAAATCTTAGGCTTAAGCAATTCTCTTGCCTCAGCCTCCCAAATAGCTGGGACTGCAGACACCCACCACAGTATCCAGCTATTTTGTTTTAAGAGATGAGGTGTTGCTCTGGCTCAGGCTGGTCTCAAACCTGTGAGCTAAGGGAATCCGCCCGCCTCAGCCTCCCAAGTGCTAGGGTTACAGGTCTGAGCCACTATGCCCAGCCCCCTGGGAAATTCTAATCTCATGAATTGTCCACCCAGGGAGCAAGTCCTTACTACTTGCTTAGTACGTATGCTCTGTGCTGAGAAAGGCACAAAGATAAAGAAGGTGTGGTTCCCATTTTCAAAATGCTCTCCTCTAATTTGGGGTTTGTGACATGTATTTCAGGCATAATAATGTGGAAAGGGGCCTCACAATTTTTAGGGTTTTCAGAGGTGAGAATTAATTTAAATGTTTTGGGGGAAGGCTATGGAAACTAATAGAATCTGAACAGAGACTGATACACTTTGGGAGGACAGAGAACTTGAGACCAGAGAGGAGTCTTTGAGTGAGGTGGCATATGTAGTGTGAGAAGGGAGGGCCAGGGAACTCCTGGGCAGGGAGTGCTGGGACAGTGAGCAGAACATAAGCTTCCTGAAAGCCAACAGGGGAAAATATGGTTGGAAAAATTAATTTAGCCCTGATTGTAGAGGGCCTTTGATGCCAGGTCTGGGAGTTTGATTTCATCTCTGAACAGTGGGGACCGATAGAATCTGATTGGAAGAATAAAAATATGATCATAGCTGTGCATGAGTTGAAGGGGGGAATGAGACAATAGGGACTGTGCTCTTTTTGAAGACTACTGCAACAGTCCAGGCAAGAGGTTATGAGAGCCTCAGCTACTTGCCAAGGATGGCTGGTAAAGACTAAAGAAGATGCTGGGATGAATGGAAAAGATATGGCAAGAAGAGAGTGCGCTGGTTTTAGCAGCTGCTTGGATAAAGGAACATAAGTAGTTTATGGATTTTAACCTGGATAATGGGAAGAAGTTATACCAGGAATAGAAGATTCGGGAAACACAAGAGGAGGACCATTTGCGAGTGAGGAAGTTTCATCTTCTTAACTCTCCCAGAGTTCCCTTCCCTGTATCATTTCATGTTAGTGTTGGTCTTGTCACACCAGCTCTGGAAGTGGAAGTGAGACAGAACCACATATTTGACACTGTAAAGCTTGCTGCAGGGCCCAGGAGCTGGGGCACATTGTTGCTGATCTGCCCGCTCACCTTGCTGGGGTGGAGGTGCTGCTTGAACACTGGCCTCTGCTCCAGCCAAATCTCTTCTTGCAGCTTCTTCAAGCCCTGGGCTGAGTGCAAATGGAGCTCCATGGAGAAGGACCCTGACTTCAGCGGCATATGAGCCATGGTGGGGTCTGTGAGAGATGAACGTGTGCTCAGGTCCATCCTCATGGTTATCCCTTTCCTCATCTAAATCCAGCATTCCCTTCCAGCTGCTAATCTGGCTGACCATGAGCAACCTCAGGCCAACACTGGGCACAGAAACAACAGCATGGCACAGATGCCTCGCCAGCTCCTATGGTTGTGGAAGGTTTTATCCCTGGGTAGCCTCCTTTATTCCAGATAAACTAATAGGGGGTCTGCTTCTCCGATTAAACTCCAGCTGATCCCATGGATTCAAGAGACGTGAGTCCATTCTATTCTTCACTTCTGGAACCCGAGGTGTTGGTGGCATATTCTGGTGGAAATGTACTTTGCAGGTGGCCATTGGAGTGATGGGTATGGATTTTGAGAAAGTGGTGAGCACTAGAGGGAGACCAGAGAGTCTTCCGCATAGAGAAGATAGCTGGAACTGGAATCAGCAATGAAGACACCACGGAGGCGGCGGAGAGTACAGACAGAAGAGGAGAAGGCCAAGGGCAGGACGCGGGACAGTGCTTGTGCTGCCAGGCAAGAGGGGGAGAAAGAGACCAGGAAGGCAGCCTGATGTTAGCAAAAAGGCCAAGGGGAACAAGTAGAGCACATTTATATAACCCAGATGAAAAGAGTCTCTGGAAGACCGGTTGTGCAAAATTACCCCACGAGGGACAGGCACTTCCCTTTTTTCTATTGTTGAACTTAGCATTACACAAGAAACCTTGGACATCACTTAGTTCAACTCTCATTTTACAGGGAAAGAACAGAGGCCCTTGAGAGCTTTTTCAAGTTTAGTTCAGAGCTAGTTTGGGGCAGAACTAGAAAGAAAATCCAGTTCTCCCGCCTGGTGTTTGAATGATCTCAGTGTTACCCTGCTCTTCCTCCTCTTGTTTACGAGGCTGCTCAAATCAATGAGACAATATTGAAAAATATTGAGTCCCCAGGAGGAAAGATTTAATGATAATGCTGACATAAATTTCAATATTACCTTTTTTCTGAGGTGCACAGAGCACTTTACATAGATTATTCTTCCTCCAGACTCAACTCCCACAGGAAGGTGGCAAATATTTTTATTATTCTTCCATTACAGAGCAACTGAGTCATGCTAAGGTAACTTACTTTGTTCAGTGACTAACAAGCCTTTTGAAGACAGGGGTGCCTTAAAAGCTTTTGACTATGAGATTATATGAGCGTCATCTAGGTGTCTATATTTGACAGATATTTTTGAAAGAAGAGACTCCCCAGCTTGCCTTTTTACAACTACAGCAATAATGAGGTGGCTTGTGAAACCTGTTTCCTTCCCTTGTACTTACAATTCATGGACAGTCCTCCTAATTATATATAGTGAAACATGGGTGCCTAGTAGATACATAAGAAGTCTTCTTGACCTAAGTATTCTCAGGGGTGTACTTTCACTGATGTCATTTTCAGAAATGGGAAACATATAAGAACCCCATATCCTTTTCACCAGTGGCGTAAACACACTCCCATGTAAATGCACTGGAATGTTGGCAAAGCAGCAACTGATCAAGGCAAGTTTCATCTCAACAGAGATTTGGACATTTGGTTATGATTTGCGTGCTCATCCATGGCAGTGTATCTGCGTGAAGTGAACAAAGGACGAGGGCTAGGGCTGCTGAGCAGGGAACAGAGTCTCCTGGATACCAGCCTGGGAAGGAGAATGGACTATGAGGGTTACTGTGTGTCCAACGGACACACCCATTTCTCTCTGGTGGCTTTTGTATCTGTTAGTCTGTATAGAAGTGTCCTAGACAGTTCAGGCTACTATGACAAAATGTACCCAGCTGGGAGACACATAAACTACCGAAGTTTATTTTCCATCATTCTGGAGGCTGGAAGTCTGAGATTAGGGCTCAATCCACATAGTTGGGTTCTGGCAAGAGGCCTGTCCCGATTGCAAACTGCCCACTTCTTGCACCCTACCCAGCAGAAAGAAGGCTGGAGAATTCCCTGAGGTCTCTGATAAAGGCACTAATTCCCTCCCAAATCACCTCCCAAAGGCCCCATCTCCTAATACCATCACATTAAGTGTAAGAATTTTAACAAATGAATTTTTTGGGGAGACATAAATGTTCGGTTCATAACAAGGAGTTTGAAAGAAATAACATGTTTCAAATTTCTACTAGGTGCCGGGGAGTTAGTTGTACTTGGCAGGTACCATGTGTAAGATACTTAGGCTTTCCTTCCCTATTTCTCGCTGTAGGTCTGCTAATCTGTCTATCTATGAATCTGCACTTACTTAGAAAAGACGGAAGACGTTTGGCAAAAAGCAAAAAATTAGTAAGAGTCCTATACCAAAGTTCAGTCGGAAGGCACAGGCCTGGGTACAAGGCGTTTCTGTCTCCAGAAAGTCTCCCCCACAGCCAGCATGAAGTGGAAGCCCAGGGACAGAGGCAGGCCACCCCTTCGTGGCTGTATCGATTTCCTTTCTGGCTCACAGGCCGTTTACTGCTGTTACTCGTCCTTGTGGCACAGCCCCAGGCCGAGCCTCACCACTGTCCCCACAGTGTGTTGCCAGGAGGGGGAGGACGGAAATCACCCCTGACTGGTCCCATCCCTTCCTCTCTCTCCCCGCCTTTGTGTCTGCAGTGCAGACTGCCTTTTGTCATTCTTGCCGGTGGAGTTTTCAAAAGCAGGAGTCCTGCTTCCTTTGGCCACTCAGAGAGTATACAGTATATTTGATGTCTGAGACATCAAACAAATGCTTGTGCTCACAGTGCAGAAATAATCCCAGACAAAAGAAGACTACAGCCATGTGGAGAATACGAAAGAGACAGGGTCGGGAAATCACCAGTCAAGTCCAAGAAGAGGCTGTTTCAAAAAACCCAACTCGCCTTTGAGAAGTAGGAAGGGTGAGCTGCCAAAAATCTGCTAGGAGCATTCTGATCCCAGCCACCCTGGATGGTGACCCTACCACGGGTGTCGACCTCTTCTCCAGAATCATGAGCTGTACCCCCTTAGCCTCCTGAGGCAGTCACAAAAACACTCCTGAATGTGGTGGGTCTGGGCGATTAGTTTGAAAACACACATTTGCACGCTCCCCTCCCAGGAAGAAACTGATCCTGGTCCAGCTTTCTCAGAGAAAAGCCCGGCTGCTCAGCTTGGGGGAAGCAGAGCTCAGCGTTCTCCGTCCCTCCCCTCCTGGTGTTGTTGGGCTCTCAGAGGGGACACGGAGATGACAGGAATCTGAGAGGTTTCCACAGCAGCCCCAAGCTCCTGCCAGGCTCTCCCGCCCGCCTCCCCTCGGCCTGTCCTTCCCTCCGCGTGTCAGCAGGGTCCCCGAGGCCCGGAGAGTTAGGGGATGGATTAATTGGAAGGGGAGGGAGGAAAAGGCCCGGGCAGAGAAACTCCACAAATCTAAGGGGTTTATCTCCTCGGAGGGCTGGGGGACCGAGCCATGCTCCCAGCAGCCGTTCAAGTTCACCTTGTGTGAAGGGAAAAAGGTGTTTTAATGGCTCTGTGGAAAGAGGGGAGGAGAGAGGAAGAAGGATAGAAAATCAAAAGAGAGAGAGAGAAAGAGAGAGAGAGAGAGAGGTGCAAATCCAAATGTCGATGTGTAGACACAGTGAGGAGAGCCTGCTGGCTGACAGGGTGATTTATTGGATTCTTCCAGTTAATCACTGCCGGCCTGTGGCCAAACGGATCTCCAGCAAAGCTGAAAGGCAGCCGAGGGAAACAGGCTTATAAGCATAAAGCCGCATAATGGTGTTCAATGAAGTGTGAGACTTTTAGTTCAGTCTCGCTGAGCCGGCCGCACCGCCGGAATGTCAAAGAGGGATTGTGGGTGGAAAAATTATGGATTTAAACTGCTAGCTGTAAATGAGGTCAATATGTCTGGTTCATAAACAGTCCGAGCCTATTCCAAGAATGCAGTGAGGGGGAAAATTAGCGTGAAGCCAACACTGTAGACAAACCTCATTGAGATATAATTGCAGCTATAAATACAAGCGAAAAGCTTACCGAGTGCAATAAAATACAGACACGCTTTTTTATTCCCCCGTCTTCTTCCTTCTTTGAATCTATGCATTTGTTAAGGGCTGTGCATCCCTAATGCTCCCTTCCCCGCGCCCTCCCTCTCCTCGTGACACCCAGTGTTGCAATTAATTGAGTGTTCTTGATCTCACATTCCATTTTATTCCGGCGAGATGGGGAAAAAAAATCAGAAGCGCACATCTAAAGCATTTTCTTCCCCTTTGCTTTTCTATTTGAATCAGGTTGAAATGTGTGGGGGGGAAAAACAAGTAGCACTTATTTTTTATGAAGGGGAAAATATCCAAGTAAAAAGTCTTATGTTTAAACTAATACATCTGTTAGATCATTCGAATCTCAATTTAATGAAGGCACTTCCCTGGCACCCACAGAATCCTCTAAGGGGGTTTCTGTGGAGGACTACCTGGTCTTGGCTTATGAAACACTGACTCGTATTAATTTTTTTCTTTGCCTTTCTTTCACTACTTCTTTTCTTTTTTTTTTTTTCAAACTCCAAAGACCCTCATTACTGTATTTTGTACTCCAGCTCAAAGACAGAGGACAGACATTAGCAAACTTGCTTTGCCCAGTTTAAAAGCCGATACAGTAATAAATTGAAGTCTAATAGCTCTGGTCAGGCTGTCTTTCCCCCTAAACCAATTGATTTAAATGGCAGTAATTTGGCCAGCGAGGCTAGTCCTGTTTAAATTAAACCCATTAATATAATAGCACAAGTCCTGAATGAAATCCATCTGCAGGAATGGCTCCACTGGTCAGTAGTTTCATAACTGTCCGGGGATGTCCTAAAACGCCCACAGTCGTGCAGACAGGAATTACAGATCACAGCCAAGACCCTGTAAGGCTCCTGATTGGGGTGGGGGGAGACAGGAGGGTCTGAAGTAAGCAGTGCAAGCACACACATTCAAAGCAAGTGAGAAACCGACTTGATGATGTCGAGGGAAATGACCTTGGTTATTAGCAACAGCGAAAGGTTAATTGTATTAATAATAACAAGCAGTGTTCCTTCGGGAAAAGCCCTCAGCATCCTTCTTTCCTCCTTCCTGCCACTTAAAGGGGGGATTTTTCCTCTATAACTGTACTGCCCAGACCTCATGGCCCAAAGGAGAAAAATAATTTCTTCAAAGCTGAGAATTTGGTCTTTGCAGCTGAAGTGTCTAAGTGCATGTGTTTCTGCTTTGGTTTTCAAAACATTGTCTCTGCTCTGTCCGTGCCTGGTTCAGAGTTTGTGTTCTTTGCTACTTTCCGTTAAGGTGGCCAAGCAAGTGGGATTTGGATTTGAGAATCAGAAATGCAGCTGTTGTTTTCGTCACCGAGTCCGAATCAGTGTTTAAACCCGAGCAAATTGTCTGCCATCTGTTCAAAGGGAAGACATATTTCCTGAATAGACCAGAGAGAGCTTGAACTAAAGAGTATGGAATTGTGGGGACTTCAGCATTTATGCGGATTTGAAGGGTGCCAGTAAAATAATTCCATACATGTTCATAGGGGGCTCCTGGAAGGAGTTTAATTACTCATGGTCACAATCTGAACCCAGCTGTTCAGAAGCCAGTGGGAGGTGACAGGAGGCTGACAGCGAGACTGGGATTAGGGAGCAGGACCTCCAAATTCTAGCCCATCTCTGTCATTTGCTGGTTGTACAGCCGTGAACGAACCTCTTACTCTGAGTTTGTCCCTATTATATAAGTCATTGCGTAATTATAAGAGAAAATTACGTGGGTTT
This sequence comes from Galagoides demidoff, assembly GCA_963574575.1. NCBI lineage: Eukaryota > Metazoa > Chordata > Mammalia > Primates > Galagidae > Galagoides > Galagoides demidoff. The sequence goes on along the minus strand of CAUYQV010119465.1, from coordinate 20,424 downwards.
CTCTGGTCTTGATCAGATGCTCATCATGGTTGGGACACTGACATAGGGTCTTTCACATTTTATTTACTCCTCATACAACCCTGAGAGATAAATAGTATCCTCTATTTTACAGGAAAGGAAACAGTTTTCTTATATACTCAATGTTCATATTCTTTGAGGACACATGATGTTTGTTCCCCTTCTACAATATTTCTTTATCCAACTATTAATACTTGATTTTGCCCAGTCAGCTAAAGGCTGAATGCACATTAAGAGCACAAATACAGGCTCAGCGCCTGTGGCTCAATTGGCTAAGGCACCAGCCACGTACACCTAAGGTGGTGGGTTCGAATCCTCAGCCCGGGCCCGCCAAACAACAATGATGGCTGCAACCAAAAAATGGCCAGGCGCTGTGGTCCCAGCTACTTGGGAGGCAGAGGCAGGAGACTCGCTTGAGCCCAGGAGTTGGAGGTTGCTATGAGCTGTAATGCCATGGCACTCTACCCAGGGGGATAGCTTGAGGCTCCATCTCAAAAAAAAAAAAAAAAAAGAGCACAAATACATTGTTTTTATTTTTATTTTTTTTTAATAACAATGTTCAGGGCCTACTTCAGAGTTCCTAATTTGGTAGTTCTGTGTTAGGATTGGGGTGAGAAACAATGTTTCACCCTATCAAGAAAGGAGGACTTTGAATGTGCTTTTCTGCATGATGATAACATGCACACACGCAGCATTTACAGACAAGGAAAAGAGAAGATTTCTGTGACTGTGTCCATAATTTGGTCCGGAAATAGTGAAACAACTGGATAGCTGTAGACCTCTCTGCAAATTCTTTCCTTTCTGGCAAGAAGATAGTACTGCTTAACTTTTTAATCTGAAGAACATGAGGCTATATTGCAAAGCATGAAGGTCAACTCTCTGAATGACAGTCCCTCTCACAGCCACCACACCCAGGTGATGCTGTGCAACTGGTGGCGAACGGTACACTTGACAGTAAGAGGAGTGGGGAGTCCACTGACTTCCACATCCGTGGAGGTTTGCTATTTAGGGAAGTTTCTTTTCTGTCTCCTCTTAATGGAATTTTTGAGCTCATGATACTCAGGTGGGTTGATCCTATCTCAGTATAATGCAAGAAATTAAATACATTAAATAGGAGGTAAATCAATCACTTTTCATGTAACATAACAGTCTGCGAGTCCTATTGTACCTTATACGTAACCAAGTACCACCATCTCATAATCTGAATAGGAGAGCTGGAGACCAAAAGAGGGAAATAAAAATCAGAGAGCTTCAAACTCTTTAATATTTTGAATATTTTTGAGGTTTGAAGTAGAAATTGGGATATAAGAAATTATTTTAGATTTACAATAGAAAAACGAACTACAAGGGCTATGTAATGAATTGAGACTGGATATTATTTGCTGCCCAACATTACCGATCTCTTCACTGTCCTCAGAGAAAAAGCCCTGAAAACTCATTACTTTCTCTTTGACTGTCTCTCTCCTATCTAAGCTATGGGAGTCAGAAGAAAGGGACTGTCCTTAAGAACATTGTACCACTCAGTTGTCATTTCCTTTAAATCTCACTATTGGCAAACCTGTATTTCACCGGTATTCCTGAGAGCTAAGAGAAGAATGTGATCTCAGGAAGCTTTTGAGTCTCGTCTCATTCCTCAGGGAACTGCCCTCCATCAGTGCACATGCAGACTACGTGAAGGAGAATAACAACAACAAAAATAACTAAACAACAGCAGCAACAAAAACAAAAGGAGGCAAACGCCTCCCCAAACAAACCTTGTTTTTCACGTTTTTATCTCTGTGTCTACATGTACTGTGTTTCCAATATGTGCTTGTGAATCTTAGAGTCTCAGATCACCACAACGAGAGGAATCTAGCCTAGGTTCTTCATTTCCCGTGTACAGAGTGCAACTGGCAGAGCTCAACCCATTGAGGGTGTAGGGGTCCTGGGAGGAGAGCAGAGACCTCCTAACACTCAGATCAGAGCTCTGCCCTTCCCTGTCTCTGGCACTCAGAGGGCCTTGCAGTGGCTAAATCACTGAGTCTTCTCTGAGATAATCCACATGTGACAACTCTGGGATGTGAGAAACACAATTCCTGCCTTACCTGGTTAGCATTGTGTATGTCCCAGCACCGTTAGGCCAGGGTTGATCCTTTTCTAGAGCTATCAGTCAAAGAACACTAGCAATCTTAATGGCTGGCCTCTCTACAGTACACTTTATAGAGATTCTAGGAGGTAGGTGGACCACATTTGTAATACATATTCCATTAGTGATGGAATAGCAGATAGAGAAGTTGCCTACAATTACAGACCCCAAGTACTTTATAGGTGGGACATGTTCATTATTAAACAAATATATATTGAGTGCCTACTATATCTCAAGCACTGTTCCTGGCACTGGGAAATCCGTTCTCATGGATCTCATAATTACAGTAGGAAAGGCAGATAGTAAGGCAATAACAAACAAATACATAATATGTGAGGGGTGAAAAGTGTTATGAAGAAAATGAAGCAGGGTCTGGAGAGAGAGAATGATAGAAGGTTCTACAGAGATGTCCTTTTGGATGAGGTGGCATTTGAACAGACCAGAATGAAGTGAGGAAGCCAGCCAAGAAATTAGCATTTTAGATGGAAGGGTCTGCAAGTTCAAAACCCCTGAGACATGGTAGTGCTTGTCTGTTTAGGGATTTCAAATCCAGTTTCATAATCTAAATCCTAGATTCTTGCAATATTCAGTAGAGTCAATATTGAACATTGCATGTCCTAGCAAACGACGTCTCCTAAAACCAGGTATGTAAGAAAATCTTCCAGAGGGAAAAGCAGCTAAGACACACACTTCTCTGCCTCACCTTGAAGCTTTCCTAAGAAGGAAAACCGATGATGGAACTTCATATCCAGGAAGGGTCTTCGCTTGAGGGGAAAGGACTCACTTTCCTCCTGCCTTCCTTCCGTCTCTGCAGCTAGTTACATGAAGCCTGTTATGAAACCAGAAGATTTTGCTTCCTCCTGTGAGCTTTTCTCATGAGTGGGTTGATTTACTCTGGAACCAGTATGAGGGGTACAAAAGCCACAGAGAGCCTTAGTTCACAGCCAAGCCTTGGGCACTGCCAAGATCTGAGCTGTGCCATTGAAGTGTCATGGAAATGTCATCTAAATAGCAGGGGGAAATTTAGAAAGTTTCACAATGCTTTTGGGTCAGTTCCCGCTGCCCACGAATCACCATCTCCATGAAAGAAGCCTTCTTATTTTTAGGCATCACTGCCCTAACTCTATTTTTTCTCTCCCCAACCTCAACCACCATTTAAGCCAAAATGCTAAACCAAAAAGCTAGGGAAGGAAGAGCATGTGGGATGACTAAAATAGCAAGATGCAGTTGGATTATGGATCAACTTTCTCTTTCCAGTTAACAGAAGTATAGAGATATCCTTATGCCCCCTAGTGAGACTTTCTTTAACTGTTTGTTATGCCACCATGCTCAACCTCTAACATTGGGGTCAGAATCTATATTTGTAAATATTTGCTTAGAAAATCATGCTTACCAATAGAGGGCCCACAAATGCCTACCAGTAAATGATGCCCACCTTATGCTCTCCATGCTATTGTATGGGAGTCTTTTTATTTTTGAGTTGCAGTAATGCTGCTAAACATGAAATCTACAATCTTAATATATATATGAAAGTAGACGATAGGCGCAGTGTCATACATAAGATCTGTAGAACTTATCTGGCCTCTTTATCTTGCATACACTTCAATTAGCCACTTCCTATTTCTCCCTACCCTGGTCCCTGGCAACCACCATTCTATTCCTTGGTTCTATGATACTATGGTCTGACTGTGTCTCCTCAAATTCATTTGTTGGAAATTTGACCTCCTAATCAACAGCGTTGGGAGGTGTTTAGGTCACAAGGGCTCTGCCTTTTTGAGTGGATTAATACCATATAGTACCATTATACACTCCTAATGTTATAATAGGATGGTGTCACAGAGGGAGTTTGTCTCTTTTTGCCCTTCTACTTTTTACCATGTGAGGACATAGTCATCCTTCCATCCCATGGTGCCATCCTGGAAGTAGAGAGCTGTTCTTCCCAGATGCCAGCACTTTGATTTTGGATTTCCTAGCTTCTGAATGGTAGGAAATAAACCTTTGTTCTTTATAAACTGCCCAGTCTGTGGTATCCTCTGATAGCAGCACAAGCAGACCAAGACATATGAACTCCACTGTTTCAGGTACCTCATATAAATGCTCCATCCATGTTGTTGCACATTGCAGGATTTCCTTCCTTTTAAGACTGAATAATATTCCATTGTATGTGTGTACAACATTTTCTTTATCCATTCATCAGTCAGTGGATATTTAGGTTGTTTCCTTATCTTGGCTATTGTAGGTAATACTGCAATGAACATGAAGGTGTTAATATCTTTCAAGATTGATTTCTTTTGGGTAAATAACCAGAAGTGGGATTGCTGGATCATGCACTACTTCCGTTTTTAAGCTTTTGAAGGGCTTGCACACTGGCTCAGTCTTGGAGAACATGTGAATATCTCACTCTGTCGCCCAGGTACTTTCTTCTTTGCTAGCAGAAGCTTGCAAAATGGTTGGTTTTCTAGTTTTAAGAACTCATTTGATAAGATGTATCACCCTAAAAAGATGAATTGTAACTAGTTTCCCAGGCTTTTTGCTGTTTTAAATTCTGCATTTGCCCCCATTGCAACCTTGCTGATACAGGAAGAGGATGATAGGAAGGAGCATTCCTTGTTTCCTAAACTTCTGCCATAGCCTCTTCTTATACTACAACTTCAGCCACTTAAGCCAATAATCACGTCCAGGCCACACAGCCAGGATTTGCCTTCTCCCTTCCCCACAATTCCTCAATGTAAATTTGTTTTATTCTACCTCATAGCCGAGGGCTGGCTTCACCCCACCCCCGGGGTCACAGGGTACTGCAGTGACTGTGCATGCTTTCCCTGTTTTCTTTCTGTTTCCCTCCTTCGTACCCATAATTCATACCCTTTGTGTTCCCTTTCCTTGCAAGCAACAATTTTCATTAATTTAACACAGATCATTTTGTTTGTGAGGTCTTTTTTTTTATAAGAAATGTATTATTTTTGTACTTTTAAAAAATTTATGTAAATAATATTATCTGCTTTATTACAACCTATTGCCTTCATAAACTCAGTGCTATAGTTTTTTTAATTAAAAGACTATTTTTAGAGCAGTTTCAGGTTTGCAGAAAACTTGAACAGAAAGTACAAAGAATTCACGTATACGTCCTTTCCAACCCTCCCCACCTCCAGCTTACAGATTCCCCTATGATTCACAATTTTCAATAGTGTGGTACGTTTTTTATAATTGATGAACCAATATTGATACATCGTTATTCATGAAAGTCATATTTTATGTTAGGGTTCACTCTTTGTGTATAGTGACATGTGTTGACAATTATGGTGTCATATAGTATAGTTTCCATTCTCTAAAAATCTTGTGTTCCACCTATTCATCTCTGCTTTCCCTCCAAAGCTCTGGAAACTCCAGAAATGTTTATTGTCTCCATGGTTTTGCCTTTTCTAAAATACCAGATAGTTGGAATGGTATAGCACAGAACATTTCATACTGGCTTCTTGCACTTCTTAGCAATATGCACTTAAGATTCCTCCATGTCCTTTAGTGGCTTAATAGCTTCTTTTATTAAAGTATAATTAACAAATACTCTTACATATTTGAGGTATACAATGTGATGTTTTAAAATACATATACAGGATGAAATGGTCACTCAAGCTAATTAACATATCCATCACCTCACACACTTAGATTTTGTTGTAGCAAGAACATTTGAGATCTACCTCTCAGCCATTTTTAAGTATACAATGCATTGTTATTGACTATTGTCACCACACTATATTAGATCCTAAGAAATTATTCATCCTGTCTAATTGGAACTTTATACCCTTTGGCCAACATCACCCCATTTCCCTTACCCTCAAGCCCCTGGACCTTACCATCTAGTCTGCTTCTATGAATTCAACTTTTCCACATATGACTGAGATCATGTAATACTTCCTGTCTATATATGTCTGGGCTATGTCATTTAACATAATAACGTCCAGAACCCAGACTGTTACAAGAGACAGGATTTGCTTCTTTTTGAGGGATGAATAATATTCCATATATGAACACTTTTTTTTTTTTTGTAATGCATTCATGCATTTATGGACACCTAGGATGTTTCCACATGTTGGCTATTATGAGTAATGCTGATATAAACATGAGAATGAAGATATCTATTCAGAATACTGATTTCATTTTCTTTGGATATATATCTAGAAATAAGTTTGCTGGATCACATGGTAGTCCTACTTTTAAATTTTTGAGGGACCTTTATACTGTTTTCCCTTATAGGCATACCAATTTACATATCACACAGAGGTATTCCATTTTCTCTGCATTCTTTTCAAAGATTGCTATCTTTTGTCCTTTTAAAAATAGTCATCCTAAGAGGTGTGAGGTGATGGTTCACTGAGGTTTGATTTGCATTTTCCTGATGGTTAGTGACATTGGGCATCTTTTCATATACTTGCTGGCCATTTGGATGTCTTCTTTTGAAAAATGTCTATTAAAATCCTTCACCTATTTTAAAATCAGGTTATTAGCTTTATTGCTATTGAGTTGTCTGAGTTCTGTATATATTTCGGCTATTAATCCCCTTATTAGCTCCATGGTTTCCTTCTATTTTCTCTCCATCTGTAGGTTGCCTTTTCCTTCTATTGATTGTTTCTTTTGATGTCCAGAAGCTTTTTTAGTTTGATGCAATCCTTTCTCCCTATTTTTGTTTTTGCTGTCTGTGGTTTTAGGGTCATAACCAAAAAATCATTGCCAAATTCAGTGTTAGGAAGCTCTTACCCTATGTTTTCTACTAAACATTTTATAGTTTCAGATCTTACATTTCAATCTTTAGTCTGTTTAGAGTTAATTTTTTATATCGTGTAAGGTAAGTGTCCAATTTAATTATTTTGCATGTATATATCCAGTTTTCCCATCATCATTTATTTAAGAAATTGTCCTTTCCCCATTGTATATTTTTGGCACTTTTGTCAAAGATTGGCTGACAGGATCTTTTAAAAGATAATAGGAATTCTCAGCAATTATCTGGGGGCAGAGATGTGACATTGTGGCATAAAACAGTCTTTTTTGTGTAAAAGAATCTTTGAGTTGTTTTTTTCTAATTCTAGAGAATAAAGGCTTACTCAGTGTAATTGGGACTCTGGTTTAATGTTCTCTTTGGAACCTGTACTTTGTTCTTAAGGTTCTATTTACATTTTACAGAAGTTTGTTCCTTATCAAAATTTGAACAAGGTGTAGGATCCATTAGCAGGATATCTAAAATGTGTATTGGGTGAATGAGTGAAGGTGGTAAAGTATTAAGATTGGATTTTTTTTTTTTTTTGCCTTAGGAAGACTTGAATTTTAATAGAAGTATCTTGGGGGAAAAAATTGAACACATTTAACAATAACCTCAAAACTCGAAGTCAATAACCTGTAAAAGATTTTAGTGTGATTAGAGGCAATGAGGATACCTTGAGTAAGCAGAATTAATCAGACATCATTCAAGTGAAATCTCATAGATAACCATCAAATTTTACTTGATTCAAAAACATCATCAGGCAGTGCCTGTGGTTCAAAGGAGTAGGGCGCCAGCCCCATATGCTGGAGGTGGTGGGTTCAAACCCTGCCCTGGCCAAAACTGCAAAAAATAAAAAATCATCAAGGGTTACTATGGCTGGGCTTGGCCTCAGATGGTTAATAAGTACCCATTCTCACAGTTTTATAAGGAAAACAGATAAAATCCAGTCTATGTGTAATATGATACAGTGTTTCAGGTTTTCTTTATATGAAATGTGTTCAGTGCTATTGAAAGTCAGAGGAAGGAAATTACTCTTCCTGAGAAAATCCAGAAAGCTTTCTAGAGGAGGTGGTATTTGGACTAGGACATAGCTAGGAGGACTTCAGCAAATAGGCAAGTAGAAAGAGGATAGGAGAAGAAAAAAATACCATAGACCAATCTCAACATTGTGCATTACCAATAGAAACAGAAATGACCACATCCCCTAAGGCCACATGCTTTAAACATCAGCTAAAATAGTTAAAGATACGATGGGGACCTATCATTCAGCCATGCCTATTTCCTCTGATGGCACCTTTTTCAAGGTCAGAGTGTTTCCTCTTTCATTCTTAGGTTGCCTTGGTACATGTCTGTGTTGTGACAATCAAGGTTGATTGTCTTGGATTAGTTATACTGTTGAGCTTAATTTTCCTTTTGAGCTGTTAACCATTCCAAATGTGCTTGAATCTGTGATTAGTTTTGCTGAGGAGATTTTGCTGAGGAGATTTTCTGTTGGGGAACGTGGGTAGCTTTTCAACCCTGCTTTTCTGGCAGCATTATGCAGATTTAATAAGAACTCTGGTTATAGGAAATTTGGAGAGATAAAGAGATGTTAAACCAATATTATGTTAGTATTTATTACCTTCTGTGCATATTCTGAGCAATGAAAGAGAAGTGGCTTCTACCTAAGAGGTCAGAGTTAACAAAGAAATAACTAAGTATGTTTAATTATAAGCCCGACTTTCCCTTATGCACCTCCTTCCCCCTTAATCTTCTTTAAGCAAAGGAGGTATCTATGGGAAAGGCCATTCTCCACCCTCCATGTCTTATCTGAGATGACTATACCATCTCATTCTCATGGATAAATGAATACTGCATGCTAAATACTTGTTGACATTTCCATAGCAAGGGTGATGCTTCCAATTATTGGATTCTAAAAAAGGGATTTAGGCAAGGGCACAATGGATTTCTATATATTTATTGCAAGTACAGTGATGTGCATCTGAAAAGAATCTCAGAAAATAAAAAGGCAGGAGGGGAGGCATTTAACTGTGGTAGCCAGGAATACTGATTCCTAGTCTTGAGTAGATAATTGGCTTTTGAGAGTAAACTTTCCAAGATGACCTCAGCTCTTCTCTACAAACCAAAAGTAGTAGACTATCAGGCCTCTTCTTTCCTTCCTTTTTTTCTTCCTTCTTTCCTATCTTTCTACTTCAAGTTGGATGTAAGCAGCGTTGTATATTCCATGGTTTTGAGGATTTACATAGAATTCTTATCTGTGACATTATTATTTGCCCAATGTGCTTTCCCCCTTCCTTCTTGCTAACCATTATCATCAACAGCAACAACCAAAACCCCCCACTGATGTGTAGTTTTTGGAGTAGGGTAGTATTGGACCCAGCAGTTAAAGAAAATCACTTCCCCAATACTCTTTGCAAGTAGATTGACCACATGGTGTTCATGTATTTAGGTCCAAAGGGACCTAAAAAGTCTGCTGCAAATTCTAGAAAGACTCGATTTTCTAATAAAAGTGAATGACCAACTGGTGTCATAATTCTCTTTCTTCTCTCCTTGAATAAGAATATAAACTGAGGTAGCCAACTAGTGACTATGAGGTGGAATCATGTACAGAATTTAACTGAGCAGTCATATACCTCCAGAATTATTATTAATATGCGACACAACTGAATCTATTTGCTTAAGCCACTAAAGCTATCTTGAGGCCAATATATGCAATCCCAGTAAATTGAAATTAACCTCTTTAGAATGAAGATGTTTATGTAAAATCTTAATTACTTAGATACGAATCTTGCTTGCTCTGTAATCTTTTAAGTAGCAGTTCTTCTTAATACTTGTGAAAAAATCAAATATTTCACGGTATCTACATTTATTTCAAGGTATCCACATTGTAAATTGATTGTAGGGGTAAGATCAATTTAGAATTCCAGGTGATACGGGGATCTCTGTCTGAGAAATTTCATATAGAAAAATTGTCTTGATTGGGTTTTAGTTCTCTTTTTTCTACCATTAGCATTTGAAGGTCTTATTTTTCCATAAGATGATGAAATACTAACTCACAACAAGATGCTGATATCCATTAATTACTCCCCAGTAAATGGTTAACCCACAGAAGCACATGGATGATGATGGAATCATAGGCATCTATGTAGGAGGGTCTTTTGTTTTTTTGATGGCTCAGGGACAGTTTTCTTAATATCTCTTAATTATTTTTCTTTATAATTAATAATGTTTTAAAATTCACCAATAAAAATTGCATATATTTATTGTGTATAACATGCTGCTTTGAAATATGTATACATTGTAGAATGGCTAAGGCAAGCTAATTAACAAATGCATTACCTCACACACTCAATTGTGTGTGTGTGGTGAGAATACTTAAGATCTATTTTCTTAGTAGTTTTTAACAATATAATACATTGTTTTTAACTATAGTCCTCCTGTTGTACAAAAGATCTTTTGAATTGATTCTGCCTATCCAATTGAAATTTGACCCACATGTTTCCAACCCTCTTCTCTCCCAGTCCCTGGTAACCACTATTTTTCTATTTCTATGAGTTCTTTCAGACCTCTTTAAATAAGAAAGTAATATCCTGTAGGTGAAAATATATTCTACTGATACATGAGGCCAGCTTGGCATTATGGTGTAAGTTGAAATACCTATTTATAGGTTTGAGTTTTACTGAGATAGCAAAAACTGAGAATGTACAATTATCGATAACACTAAATTATTTATACACATTTTTTGGAAGTAGTTAAGAATAAACATTTAGATACACACCCACACACATGCTGACATGCCGTTCACATGCCCATACATTATACATTCATTTACCCATAAATCTCTTTACAGTTTATTTTTATCAACACTGACACATGGAAGGTGGCACTAGAGAGGGACAGATAAATATTGCTTTACTATACACAGAATTTAGCAGTAGCTATTAATAGTTTCTTATCAATGAAAGAAGTATACAAAGACGTCATACGCATAGTAAGCTCCAGTACGTGTACGTTGCCTCATGTTTCATACTAGCACCTGCTATGTGGTCAGAAAACCACATCCTGGATCTAGAGTAGCACAATGTGAGGAAAGCACTGCACACTGCCTAGACGCCCTCCTGGTCTCAGATGAACATCCTGCCTTTCCCAAGTACACAGTGGCTCACATGGAAACCCTTGATGTATGGGCTATCAATACTCAGTGTGTTTACAGAGAGATCCCCAACTGGGATCTCCTGCTGGAGGAAGTGCTAGAGATGATCCAGGGCACAATACATTTCAATTAAAGAAGAAGGAAGTTGCTGTATCACAGAGCGCAATAAGAAGCTGGAAGATGTGTCTGGAATGTAAAATTTGAAGACAAAAGTGTTGGTAATATTAGAGGCTTTCTAGGTATATAATAACTTGGAACAGATCACGCTGCCTTCTTTCTCCTATCCTCAACATTTTATTTCAAATGTAGGTGGAATCAGGTTAAGATAATAAAATAACTGGCTACTTTGTCAGGACAAAAAAAAAAAAGGAAGGACTCAGTTTGAGAGGCAGTGTATAGATTGAAGGGGTAAGGCTGAGGGGGGAGAGAAGCTCACCCATTTTGCATTGGTGATATCCCCATGGAAAGTTGTGGGATATCACCATTTCGAATGAATGTTATAAGCATTTTAAGTGCATAGCCTCTCTTGACAAGCATAGTTTAAAACTGTCCCTAGATTTTAACTCTACAAGGAGACTCCACAACTAGAGAATAGTGATTTGATTGGGCCTCAGTTCTCAATTGCCCCTAAATAACAACTGACCTGGGGGTTTCTAAAGCCATTTAATTCTTACTGTCATCCACATGTTCAGCTGTCATGGGTCTGTGACTTCTCTTTCAGCATTCCACCCTGATATAAACCTAAACCCTTCTTTTATTTTCCCTTCATATAGTTGACGTTTTCAAGAGAAGATGAAATAATGGAGAGACAGTATTGTTAGCTAGGGAAGATAAAAATAATGACATATTGAAGAACATATTTTTAAAACCCCATGAAAATAGAAAAGCTTATAAGTTTTCAAAGGAAAAGAACCCAAAGTCTATAAAATAACTTAAAGAGGTTTATTCTAAGCCAAATGTATATATAAGTATGGCTCATATCTAAGAAGCCATACTTATAATACTTAGGCCATACCTAAGAAGCACTGAGCAAGTGTTCTTGCCCTGGTTGGGTTACAGTTTGCTTTTATACATTTTAGGGAGACAGAAATACCATGTAGAATCACAAATTAATAGATGGAAGGTATACATTGGCTTGGCCCAGAAAAGCAGGGTGTCTTAAAGATTCTTTGATTTGCAATTGATTTAGAAAATGAAGCTTCATCTAAAGTCTTGGAATGTTTTAAGTTAAGATAATGAAGTTTGAGCTGGGTGTAGTGGCTCAGGTCTATTATCATAGCACTCTGAGAGGCAGAGGTGGGAGGATCACTTGAACTCAGGAGACTCAGTCTTTACGAAAAATTAGAAACATTAGCTGGGCACTGTGGCAGGTGCTTGTAGTTCCAGCTACTTGGGGAACTGAGGCAGGACGATCACTTGAGCCCAGGAGTCTGAGGGTGATGTGACCTTGCCTGTGCAACAGAGCAAGACTCTGTCTCAAAACAAACAAACAAAAGATAAGGAAGTATGATAAGCCAGGGGACATACTCCTAGACTCAAATAACCAGTTAGTGGGTTTCAAAGGATATATCCAAGCCAGGAAAGGGGCATGAGGAGGCCTTTCTCACATCACATCTCTTCTCGTGGCAGTAACTCAGCTTTACGGTATTTCCAGGGTCCCACTGGCCCGGAGGTTGTCCATTCAGTTAGCTGTGGGGCTTAAGATTTTATTTTAGTTCACAAAGATATGAAGGGTTTACTTTTTGTTTGTTTTTGCCCTTAAAATGACTATCAGGACCTTGAAATACCTACCTCTAGTACAATGGCTTAGGGTTCTCAGATTCCTGATTCCTGATCTCCACTAAATACATAAATTTTTACTTATCATTTTGGAATTGTAAACTAGAATAAAATTTTAAGTCCCCAATCTGACTGTATGGACCTCTTCTTGGCCAAGGAGACCCCCCCAAAACCTTAAAGCTGAGTTGCCAGCCATTTAAAGGGAGGTTAGACAATCCTAGTTAGGCACCGTCTCTTTTGAAGTTATTGTTGTAACAGTAAGACACTAAATCATTAACAGGCCTAAGATCATGTGAGACAAAGATTAACCACGCTGCAGGTCATCAGTTTACTTAAATGGTCACTTAAATATTGGTGTCTGTCCCATGGCTTGTCTTTGATTAATAGACTTCCTTATCTTAAAATACTCCAAGCCTTCAGACAAAGCTCCATTTCTTTGAGCAATTGCAAATCAAAGAATCTTTAAGCCCAATCTATTACCTGTAATGCTCTGCTTTGAGATGTCTTGCCTTTTGGGGCCAAATCAATGTACACCTTTAGAGTATTGATTTATGACTTTACATGTAACTCCTGTCTCCCTAAAAAGTATAAAACCAAACTGTAACCCAATCACAGCAGGACCACTTACTCAAGGCGTCTCCAGGACATGGTAACAGATGTTCAGCTCAGAATAAACCTCTTTAAATTATTTTACAGAATTTGGGGTCTTTTCAATTAACAGAATTATCTCATAGTCATTTGTTGCTATTTTAATGGAAACCAAAAGATTGTAATTCAATGCTTTAGTCCCCTTTGGGTATCCTCATTAAATTCCCTTTCATGGTGTGTTCATTGCTAATGTCTGGTTTGTCTTCTTGGAGACTCTAGCAGGGGTCCTCAAACTTTTTAAACAGGGGGCCAGTTCACTGTCCCTCAGACCATTGGAAGGCCAGACTGTAGTTTAAAAGGACAGGCAGTGGCTAAGCAGGACAGGCAGCAGTGGCAAAAACACCCGGCCGGCCGGATAAATGTCCTCAGCAGCCCGCATGGGCCATATTTTGAGGATGTCTGGACTCTAATCCTTTCTAAAAGGTAAATTGGCCAGCCCCCCTTATTCAGCCCTTCTCTTGTCACTAGCCCTGTCTCTACCTATGTCTCTCTATCTAGAGTCTAGGGCCAATGTCCATCTCCGATCCTGGGATGTCATATTTTTAATTCTTTGAGTTATTGGCGCAGCAAAGCTTATGGCCTTCATATATAGAGTTCTATCAATTAAAAGTTTTGAAAGGATTAACAGTAGCCATGATTCCTTCAAGGTCACTATGCCTTTTTTTCTCCATTAAAAGTGGAAAATTTGTGTTGCCAATATATATCGCAGGTGCCTTCCCTCCTAGGCATAGTTAACATTGGCCTCAGATATGTGAATTTTACTTTAACGTGGCTTTTAAGAAATGAATATAGAGCTCAAAATATCAAAAGCACATTTGAAATAGTTGCGGGAACTGAGATGATACGATATTGGAAATGTGGGAAGTAAATTCTTTTTTGAAATTTTCAATACACTTTCTGGATCAGCAAACCCCTTCCCCCCACCACTAAGGTTTGCAGGAACACACTGGTTTAATAAAATTGGCCTTCTTCCTTCTACTAAAAGTTTACCTGCGAGAGCCCCGAACATAATAAAATCAGATTATGAAGGCAATCATATTTACTTGTAATAAATCAAATCTTGCAGACATCAGTTAAGTCTCCCTACTGCACTGGGACAATATCATGCGTGCATACATCAATACCTGAGGTGTCAGAAATATATTTCATAAGTTCAGAAAAATTGCACATACACTTGCAGCACCATTATGAGCAGTGAATTTGTAATGTGAACATTATGATGTATAAAGTGGCTTTGTTCTTACATTTAATAAGCACTGCATGTCAAGCCCACAAACGTAATGGAATTTGCGGGTGATTTCTTACCATTAAATGCAGGTTATTGTTTTCAGACCAAAAAAAAAAAAAAAAGAACTTTTCCATACTTTTCTAACACTATCCATTTCTAATTACATATCCTTCCTCAATATGGTCGCAGCCTCTTTAAATTATAAAAAAATAAATAAATAAAACCAGACCCTCCACTGTGACATTAAATTAGGTTGAACTACCATAATCACTGGCCCCCATTCTTTGTCTAGAATTAGCTGTTATGAAGAGCTATGCCTTTTCTTTTCAAAGACATCTCTTAAAATTACAGAAGTCCAAAAATTCACTTTCTTCCATAGACAGGTCCCAAAATAACATGACATTTTGGGGATAGGTTCATTGAACATCTTTGACTCTTCTTTCCCAACCCAAAACTTCACATTTTTAATTTATTTATATAGATTAATAATGAAATTTGCATTTATATGGTTAGTCAATTTTAATTTGAGGAAGTTGGCACTTAGGTGTATTTAAGTATTTTAAAATAATGTTGTAGGTTTATTATAAGAATGAAGATATGCCCCACTGTTGAGAGTCTCTAAGAAACTTGTTAGCGAGTGATAAAAGTAAGTGCAGAATATCCTTTCCTTCATTTATTTTTTCAAAGCTATTTCCCTCACTGCCAATACTTGGAAGGTCTTCCTGCATTAGTACATTAGGTCATGTTCTCTTAGTGGGGAGGGATGATTAGAGATGTTGTAGGCACGAGAAGGGGTAACACAGATAAATCCTGGAGGAATCAGTGTCTGCGGCAGGAAACAAGTGCATTTCAGGTATACCTGGTGAGGCTGGGAACGTGACTTCTACTAGGCATTAGGGTCTCCTCTCAAACAAGTTCATTGCTTATTATCTATCTCAAGCACTGACATTATCTGACTCATAGATGACACATGAGCTTTTTTCTTGCTTTTCCATTCCATTCTGCATCTTCCCATCTGTTCTATTCTTTTCCATCCCACTTTACTTTTATTGCATTACATCCTAGGTGCCTTAATTTGTTTTAAGACCGAGGTAAACTGTAATGTTTGAGAAAGTCTCTATGTGCTTGGGGCTTAAGAGATAATGAGATAAGACAGTAATAGCATACAAAGGGGTCATGATAACACAAGATCCTGGTAAGTGCTCAAGTGAGTGTTTACTGACAATGGATATGATTTATGAAAGGAGAGAGAATGTGGAACTGACTGGTGGGTTTGGGTGGGAACGGTGAAGAGCGATAGGTTTTGAATTTGAACAGAATACAGACAGAGGGAAGAAAAGCCTAGAAATACGCTTTCCATTTTCTGGGAAGAAAGAAATTTATAACTGTTTCATTTTGCTCTTTAAATTTTGCCCAAAGAAATTTCAAGCATCTCTCTAAAAAAGTTTTGAGCTTTTACTTATCACAAAGCATTTTTTAAATGGAATATTTCCCCCCTTTTGATGTCCTAGAAATAAGCATTTTCATTCACAGCTGCTTTCAAAGATGCTACTTCAAAAACCACATACTCTGGATCTCTGAAACAGGCTGGCATTTAAAGAGTGCCATGTTTCCTTGTTTGTAACACTTGGGTCAGATACAGAGACAGCGGGAAAACAAAGTTCAGTTCTATAAGGAACTGAAAACACCAGTTTGCCCTTAAAGCTTAAGGAAAAGGAAGAGGAGAAACAGACAGAAGAAGAAAGAGAGAAAGGATGAGCCAACATTACATCAACACTTACTAGATGCCAACTTTGCACTGTGTTTCTCTTAGGTCTTTAAAACACACAATGACTTTCTGAGGCAACTATTAAGATTATTCCTGGGGCTGGGATGCAATATAGAAAGAGGTCTCAAGCTGATAAGGGGCAGGACTGTGATTCAAGCTTGGCTCCATCTGTTCCAATCCCTGCATGATTATCCACTGTGTCTACTCCCTTGCTAATAAGACTATCAAAAACAACAAGCATACAATTCATTTTTTTCCAAGTGTGCCTAATTTAACTGAACACAACCTGAAAATCTCAAGAGTTGATGAACTTTAAGCCCCTTCCTTATTGCTAAATAGTTGATGGCACAAAAGCAAATTTTACTGGTGGATTTAGTTTTCAATGAACCAACTAAAACTTTCTGAGTGACTGATAACTATTATTAGTGGAAATGAAGAAAATATTTTTAGGGGTAAAATGTCTTTCTCATGTCTGAGTTGGGGAGCTGCTATCATTCTGAATGTTTAATTAAGCCCACCCAAAATTCTTTTGTTGAAATCCTTACTCTCAAGGTAATGATATCAAGAGGTAAGCTCTTTGGGAGGTGATTGGGTCAGGGGAGCAGAGCCCGCATGGATAGGATTAGTGTCAGTACAAAAAATTTACAAGAGCAACCTCTCATCTCTTCTACCATGGTGAGGATAGAGTGAGAAGATGAAGAATCAGAGCCCTTACCAGACATTAAATCCACTGGTACCTTGATCTTGGAGGTCCCAGCCTCTAGAACTATGAAAAATAAGATTCTGTTGTTTAGAAACCGACTTGTCTATAATATAGGAGCTGAGAATGACTTGGTTTCTTAATTGTCTTCACTCATATTATCAAATGTCCCCTATCCAATATTGAATGAGAATGGGATTTGATGAGCAGCAGCAAAAGTGCTGCCATGTTGTAGATTGTCTTATGAAAGTTTGACACTTGTCCCCAAGGCTGCATCAGAACAAGGACAAGTGGTTTGAAGAAAAGGAAAGAGAAATATTATTCATTTGCCAGCAAATGAGGACATGGATAGGCTCCAGTGTTAAAGTACCAATATCTTGCTTCTCAGCTTTTAAAGTGGATGTTTCTGATTAACCCCATCTTCAGCAAAAACAGCCTCATGACCTCTACCCAGACAGTTCCTTTGAGCCATACCCTGTGGCACAAGGCAAAAGGATACTTCTCTGCCCCTCCCAAACACTGGCCAGAGGCAGGGATGCAGGTGTTAGTTCTCAAAAAGTATGAGGGAGTTTTGAAGAGACAGAAATCATTATTTTTTTTTTTACCCTTTTCCAAGCCACTTTTTTCTGTTACACTTATACATTACTGGATCCCCTCCATGGTCTGGGAGAAGAGACAGGCTGGTTACTGCCCCATCTTTCCCTGGATCCCCAGACAAGTTAAAATGAGGTCATATAATCTCATCCAATTGAGCCTTATCAAATGTGACTCATGTCCTTATAAAAAGGGAAAATTTGAACATGAAGGTATATACAGAGGGAAGACAATATGAAGAGATACAGGGAGAATGTCCTGTGGGTGGATGGCTGAAATCCATCTACAAGCCAAGGATGCCAGAGATTGCGGGTGGGATGCATGGACTGATTTCTTATAGCACTCAGAAGGAACCAACTCTGTTAGCCAGCACCTCAGTTTTAGGCTTTTAGCCTCCACAATTGTAAGGCAATAATTTTTTTTTTTTTAAATTTAGAAGCACCAATTTTGTGATACTTTGTTACAGCAGCCTTTTGGATTTCAAGCTTTTGTATCAGATGCAAAGACAGCAGAATTATAAAGATGGCTTAATCGTCCTCCACAATGCGTAAGATCAAACACCTTAGCAATTCTCTGGTGGTTCTACTTCTCTGATTGAGCCCTAACAGATAGGCAGAAAAGAAATTGGGTTTAAAAAGGACCACAAAGCTCTAAGCACAGTTGCACAGTAGGTAATTTAAGGGAAACAAGAAGAGGAACAGTACCATGATGTTAACAAACAGAATAAACCTGAATCTTAATCAGTGCAAAAAGCTGACTGTTTATAGCGAAAGTTCTTTTTCTTTTAAACACCCTGGCCGTGCTATTAAACTTGTTAGTTTATTGATGTTGCCTGTGTTTTCACTGTTTAAAAGCAATAATTTTTGTTTGCACCAAGTCACCAAACAAACCCCGAATAATTTGTGCTGTTTCAAAGAAGTTGAACACAAATTCAGGAAATACTATCTCATGTATTGCCGTATAAAACATCAATTATCATTTATTAATATTGCAACTCTTTTTAAAAACAATCTCAATACTTGGCACATATTACTTTATTAAAATCCTACCACTGTCCTTTGGAGTTGAGATATAGCACAATTAATTATCAAGGCTTTCAACACAATCTGGGTCCAGCAGCTGGTCAGTGGGAAAACAAGCTGTAGCACCCTGGTGGTTGTTCAAATCCCCAGGCTAATATGCTATTTCCACATGGAGAATAGCAAACCTTCCTTAACATTGTTGATTTCCTGGGATTTTCATTACAATTATTATAAAATAGTAGTTTTTTTCCCCCTAAGAATGCTAATTGTTTTGAATCTAAGCTGAGCAAAACGTATTATTTACTAAACGGATGCAATCTATCTATAAAGATAGTTGATTTTCTCTATGAACAAAAGCACTTTAATACTCAAAATTTGCCTTTGAATTATCACATTTTTACCCAGCAAGGTATCATCTTGTAAATTGTTATTTATTTTGGCTTAATCCTGTCTTTTAAAAACTTAATCAGGTATCCAGAAAGTGATCTGAGAGTCAACTATTTGTAATGCATTTTATCAGTATCTTGGCAAAACAAAGATTTAGTGGTCATTCTTAAAACACTGTTTTATTGGGTTTAATCAGGTCATCAGTTTCTCTATAAACTCTCAGAAGAATACCAACCCATCCCCCAAAAGATTTGTAGATTTGATGTCTTTTCCAACGTAGAACACAAGAACAAATGTAATCAGCCCAAGCTAAAGCCTAATAACTTTAAGCTTGGTTCTGGTGTTGCTTCTTCACTTGATACCATATAACTTATTTATATGAGTATGGAGAACTTTGATATAGAATATTCATCATTTTGTCAAATCCCATTTCCCCTCTTTATCTTGTTCTGCATGCTGCAACCAATATAATTATGCAGTACATCCATTTAAAACACATGACAACTCTCCTATAAAGAGGCCCCTATGTAATAGGTGTTTTTTCTATTTAATAGCCTGTTCTGTTTCAGTTGTCTCTTTGAAATACTAAGATTGGGTAAAAAAGTAATTAGCTATATTTTACCAGAGATCTTTGACAGAGTAACAATTAGTTATTGGATTATTTTAACTTCCCTATGCAAATTCACTTATTTGCTGGGATAGTCAAAATAGTGAGTTTAAAGTTAGCTGCAGGGGGGTGACATAATTATGGTTGTTACGAACAAAATATTTCTGCTGAAGGAAATCACAGACGTTTTTGCAGAAGAGTAAGTAGGAAAAGAAGAGCTGTGAATACATTGATCAGAGAGCTATTGGGAACAAAGTCAGTCAGTTATTCCAGAAAAGGAGACAAAGAGAGGAGAGGAGAAAATACCAGAATCCAAGTGAGAAGGAATTGTATGCCAGTTGTATTTGTAGTAAACCAACAAATATTAACAAGACAATGCTTGACTTCTATGAATCATCAAGCTATAGTGTTTGTAACCAAGTCATTAATTACTTTACTCAACAAAGCAGCTCACAGAGTAGACGGAAGAGGCAGAAGTAAAAGTTCTGGCTACCCTTTTTATTTTTATTTTTATTTTTTTTTTGAGACAGAGCCTCAAGCTATCCCCCTGGGTAGAGTGCCATGGCATCACAGCTCATAGCAACCTCCAACTCCTGGGCTCAAGCGAGTCTCCTGCCTCTGCCTCCCAAGTAGCTGGGACCA
>CAUYQV010119462.1:0-35810 GCA_963574575.1 Galagoides demidoff | reverse complement strand
TGGCTCAAAGGTGTAAGGTGCTAGCCCCATATGCCTAAGGTGGTGGGTTCAGACCCAGCCCTGGCAAAAAACCGCAAAAAAAAAAAAAAAAAAAAAAAAAGAAGAACCCCAGATACTATGACTCATTCTAGCTCAAATTACCAGTAAATTCTAACCAATTCCAACTAGTAAACTAACCCCCAAAAAGTATATTATTAGTTTTCTATAAAGTCCAAGCTCCTGTGGATTTCTCCTAATGACGGCATCCAGAGAAAGTCTCTCAATATAAATATTTTGTAAAATCTACATGTAGTTTTGACATTTGTATGCTGCTAAAACAAATCCTTGTCCTTTTGCCAAGTTACCTAATCTAATACCAAAGAATACATAAATACGAGTACATTCTTGCTGGTTAATTTAACACTTTAGTCATCCAGTCATTACATGGGCTGCAATATAATTCTAGCTGGTCCACTAAGACCAAAAAGCTTGCTAAAGGGTTGGGAGTTTGGGATCTGTGTTTATTCTTCAATCGTGGCCTCTATCGTTTATTTTGGCTTTATTTTCTCACAATATATTTTCCATTTCTGTACTTTTATACATAGATTAGTATTTTACTCTTCCTGCTCTTGACTATCCAATTTGCATTTTCTCAGAACATGATTTGAATCTTCCATTTTTTTTCACTATTTCATTTTATGTATTTTTGTAGGTTCAAATCCCTTACTGAAAGAAACAAAATATGTATTCCTTTATGCCGCCATCTCAGAAATTAGCATTCTGCAAATGAACATATCAAGTTTTAAAGAACATACTGGACAAAAAGCCAATCCTTTCCATTGCTACCATTAACTAACAGAGCAAAAAACAAATCATGCCTTCAATACATTAATTACCAATTATAATAAATGCATTAAATCTATCCAGTATAAGAAATCGGATCTGGGCTTAGTGCCTGTAGCTCAGCACCTAGGGTGCCAGCCACATCTATCAGAGCTGGTATGTTCAAACCCAGCCCAAGCCTGCCAAACAACAATGACAATTACAACAAAAAAATAGCCAGACATTGTGGCAGGTGCATATAGTCCCATCTACTTGGGAGGCTGAGACAAGAGAATCACTTAAGCCCAAGAGTTTGAGGTTGCTATGAGCTGTGACACCATGGCACTCTACCAGGGGCAACATAGTGAGACTCTGTCTCAAAAAAAAAAAAGAAAAGAAAAGAAATGGGATCTGATTGTGAATGGCTAAATACTTTGAATACTCACCACAAACCAACAAAAGATACATATCTATGTCACATATTTGAGTGACCACACATAGGGGGTTGGACAATTAAGTTCACAAGCTCACCCTAAGAAAAAGTACTACATACCTCATTACTGAATATCACTACGGTCACTTTTGAAGTAGTCCCCTTGAGAAGCTATACACGACACCAGAGCCTAGTCCACCCTTCAATGTTGGAACTCTTTTTCTGGAATGGCCATCACAGCTGTTGTCCTATAAGATCTAACAATGAAGTTCATGAACTCATCATAGAAAAAATGCTTTGAAGGGTAGACTAGGCACTGGCATCAATGCATAGCTTTCCAAAGGGAGTGCTTTGAAGGTGACCTTAGTGATACTCAGCAATGAGGTATGAAGCACTTTTTCTAGAATGAGTTCCCAAACTTAACTGTCCAACCTTGTATGTTAGCCTTGATGGCCATCCCAAAAAAGGAGTTCCAAAAATGCTTTGAAGGGTGGACTACAATGCTGACATCAGTGCATAGCTTTCCAAGGGGAGTACTTTGAAGGTAACAACAGTGATATTCATCAATGAGGTACGTAGCACTTTTTCTAGAATGAGTTCACAAACTTAATTGTCCAACCTGATATACTCAGGAATTGTTTTGTTGCCCCAAGAAGTATAATAGCATTTTCTGAAGAGTAATGAAAACCATCCCATCTTGCCTGTGTGAGAGCCAGTATAACACTAAGATTAAGAGCTTTAACCATGGCTCCGCCCCCATAACTCAAGTTGCTAAGGCGTCAGCCACATACACCAGAGCTGGCAGGTTCGAATCCAGCCCAGGCCTGCCAAATAAAAATGACAACCGCACCAAAAAATAGGGCATTGTGGTGGGCGCCTGTGATCCCAGCTACTTGGGAGGCTGAGGCAAGAGAATTGCTTGATCCCAGGAGTTAGAGGTTCCTGTGAGCTGTGATGTCACAGCACTCTACCCAGGGCGACAGCTTGAGGCCCTGTCCAAAAAAAAAAAAAAAAGAGCTTTAGCCATGCAGCTCATTAACTGAGCAACCATGGGTAATTTACCTAATCTCACTGTGCCTCAGTTTTCTTCCCTATAAATAGAGGTAATAGGCTCAGCACCTGTAGCACAGTGGTTACGGCGCTGGCCACATACACCGAGGCCAGTGGGCTCAAACCTGGCCTGAGCTAGTTTAACAACAATGACAACTGCAACAACAAAAAAATAGCAGGGCATTGTGGTAGGCACCTGTAGTCCCAGCTACTTGGGAGGTTGAGGCAAGAGAATCGCTTCAGCCCAAGAGTTGGAGTTTGCTGTGAGCTATGACACCATGGGACTCCTCTGAGGGTGACAAAGTGAGACTCTGTCTCAAAAACAAAAAATTGATGCAGAAAAAGCTTTCGATAATATCGAACATCCTTTCATGATTACAACACTTAAGAAAATAGGTTTAAATGGGACATTTTTTGGTTGTTGTTGTTTGAGACAGAGTCTCACTATGTTGCCCTAGGAAGAGTGCCATGGTGTCACAGCTTACAGCAATCTCAAACTCTTTTTTTTTTTTTGAGACAGTGCCTCAAGTTGTGGCCCTCAGTAGAGTGCTGTAGCATCACAGCTCACAGCAACCTCCAACTCCTGGGCTCAAGCGATTCTCCTGCTTCCGCTTCCCATGCAGCTGGGACTACAGGCGCCCGCCACAATGCCCGGCTATTTTTTGGTTGTAGCCATCATTGTTTGGCAAGCCGGGCTGGATTCAAACCCGCCAGGTCAGGTGTATGTGGCTGGTGTCTTAGCCTCTTGATCCATAGGTACTGAGCCAGCAATCTCAAACTCTTGGGCTTAAGCAATCCTCCTGCCTCAGCCTCCCAAGTAGCCAGGAATACAGGCACCCACCACAACGCCCAGCTATGTTTTTGTTGCAGTTGTCACTGCTGATTTTAGCTGGCCCAGGCTGGGTTCGAACCCGCCAGCCTTGGTGTACGTAGCCGATGCCCTACCCACTGAGCTACAGGTGCCACCTAGATGGGACATTTCTTAAACTGATAGAGACCATCTACAGCAAACCCACAACTAATATCATATTGAATGGAGTAAAATTGAAAACATTTCTACTCATACCTGGAATTAGACAAGGATGTCCACTGTTACCACTGCTATTCAACATAGTAAGGGAAGTCCTATACATTGCAATCAGGCAAGAGAAGGGGAAAAGGGTATTCAAATGCGGTCAGACAAGGTCAAACTCTCACTCTTCACAGATGACATGATCTTATACCTGGAAAACGCCAGGGACTCAACTACAAAGCTCTTAGAAGTGATAAAGGAATATAGCAGTGTTTCAGGATACAAAATCAGTAAGAAATCAGTAGCTTTTATATATACCAAGAGAGAAGCCAAAAATATAGTCAAGGACTCTATTCCTTTTGTAGTAGCACCAAAGAAGATGAAATACCTGGAAATTTATCTAACAAAGGACATGAAAGATCCCTATAATGAGAATTATGAAACCCTGAGAAAGGAAATAGCTGAAGATGTTAACAAATGGAAAAACATACCATGCTCATGTTGGGGAAGAATCAAATTGTTAAAATGTCCATACTACACGAAGCAATCTACATATTTAATACAATCCCTATCAAAGCACCAATGTCATACCTTAAAGCACTGGTTCTCAACCTTCCTAATGCTACAGACCTTTAATACACTTTCTGTGGGTCACGACCCAC
This sequence comes from Galagoides demidoff, assembly GCA_963574575.1. NCBI lineage: Eukaryota > Metazoa > Chordata > Mammalia > Primates > Galagidae > Galagoides > Galagoides demidoff. The sequence continues at coordinate 31,852 of CAUYQV010119462.1, read as the reverse complement.
AGGTTGAGAACCACTGCTTTTAAGAACTTGAAAAAATAGGACTTTGCTTTATATCAAATCAGAAAAAAACTTGAATAGCCAATACATTACTTAGAAATAAAAAGAAAGCAGGAGGCATCATGTTACCAGACTTTAGGTTATACTACAAATCTATAGTGATCAAAATATCCTGGTACTGGCACAAAAATGGAGATGTAGATATATGGAACAGAACAGAGAATCTAGAGATGAACCCAGCCACATATCATCATTTGATCTTTGATAAGCCTAACAAAAACATACACTGGAGAAAAGATTCCCTATTTAACAAACGGTGCTGGAAGAACTGGCTAGTGACCTGTAGAAAACTGAAACTGGACCCTCACCTTTCACCACTAACAAAAATTGATTCTCACTGGATAAAAGATTTAAACTTAAGACATGAAACTACAAAAATACTTGAACAGAGTGTAGGGAAAACACTTGAAGATACTGGCCTGGGAAAGATTTTCTGAGGAGAACATCAAAAATATATTACCGGGATCTGATCAAGCTAAAAAGCTTCTGCACAGCTAAGGGCACTGCAAGTAAAGCAAACAGGCAGCCTTCAGAATGGGAGATTTTTGCATGTTACGATTCCGACAAAGTTCTGATAACTAGTATCTACAGAGAACTCAAATTAATCAATAAGAAAAAAACAACCCCATTTCTTTGTGGGCAAGAGCCTTGAACAGAAAATTCTCAGAAGGCTCAGCGCCTGTGGCTCAAGTGGCTAAAGCGCCAGCCACATAAACCTAAGGTGCCGGGTTTGAATCCATCCTGGCCCACCAAACAATGACAGCTGCAACCAAAAAAATAGCTGGGCGTTGTGGCAGGAGCCTATGGTCCCAGCTACTTGGGAGGCAGAGGCAGGAGACTCGCTTGAGCCCAGGAGTTGGAGGTTGCTGTGAGCTGTGATGCCACAGCACTCTACCCAGGGAAACCGCTTGAGGCTCTGTCTCAAAAAAAAAAAAAAGAAAATTCTCTGAAGATGACAGGCAAATGGCCAATAAACACATGAAAAAATGTTCACCATCTTTAGTAATGCAGATCAATTTGCAGAGAAATGCAAATCAAAACCACTCTGAGATATCACCTCACTCTAGTAAGATTAGCCCACATCACAAAATCCCAACACTGCATATGTTGGTATGGATATGGAGAGAAGGGAACACTTCTACCCAAACTAATACAGCGTTTTTGGAAAGAAGTATGGAGAATTCTCAAGGAAATAAAAGTTGACCTACCATTAGATCCTGCAACTCCATTACTAGGTGTCTACCCAGATGAACAAGCGAGTCTCCTGCCTCAGCCTCCCAAGTAACTGGGACCACAGGCGCCCGCCACAACACCCGGCTATTTTTTTGGTTACAGCCGTCATTGTTGTTTGGCAGGCCTGGGCTGGATTCAAATCTGCCACCTTAGGTGTATGTGGCTGGCACCTTAGCCACTTGAGCCACAGGCGCCAAGCCCAAAAATCATTTTTTTTTTTTGAGACACAGTCTCACTAGGTTACCATTGGCAGAGTACCATGGCATCACAGCTCAAATTCTTGGGCTTAAGCTATTCTCTTGCCTCAGCCTCCCAAGTAGCTGGGACCACAAGTGCCCACAACAACACCAGGTTATCTTTTGTTGCAGTTGTCATTGTTGTTCAGCTGGCCCAGGCCGGGTTCAAACCCACCAGCCTTGGTGTTTGTAGATGGCTCAGTAACCACTCTGCTACAGGCACCGAGTCTAAACAAAAATCATTTTACGGCTCTGCACCGGTAGCTCAAGCAGCTAAGGCACCAGCCACATACTCCAGAGCTGGCGGGTTTGAATCCAGCCCAGGCCTGCCAAACAACAATAACAACTACAACCAAAAAATAGCCAGGCGTTGTGGCAGGTACCTGTGGTCCCAGCTACTTGGAACACTGAGGGAGGCTGAGGCAAGAGAATTGCTTAAGCTTAAGCCCAGAAGTTGGAAATTGTTGTGAGCTGTGATGCCACAGTACTCTACCCAGGGTGACAGCTTGAGGCTCTGTCTCAAAAAAAAAAAAATCATTTTACAACATTTTGCACCAGAATGTTTATTGCACCCAATTAAAAATTGCCAAGTCATGGAAATAGCCCAAATGCCTGTCAGTCATGAATGGATTAACAAATTGTAGTATGTGCATACCATGGAATACATGCAGCCATAAAAAAATAGAGACTTTACATCTTTTATGTTTACCTGGATGGAGCTGGAACATATTCTTCTTGGTAAAGTATCTCAAGAATGGAAAAGAAAATATCCAGTATACTCGATACTACTATAAAACCAATATATAATCACTTACACATTCATACCAATGATAAAACACAAACATAGTCCAGAAAGGAAGAGAGAGGGATAAGGGAGAGAAGGAAGGAGGGCAAGTGGAGGGATCTCACCTAATGTGCACAATGCAAAGGTACATTTCAAAACAACTAAGAGTATATTATAAATCTCTTACCACAGGCTCAGCGCCTGTAGCACAATGGTTACAGCACTAGGCACACACACCGAGGCTTGTGGGTTCAAACCTGGCCCAGGCCAGCTAAACAACAATGACAACAACAAAAGAAAAAATAGCTGGGCATTGTTGTGGTGGGCACCTATAGTCCCAGCTACCTGGGAGACTGAGGCAAGAGAATCGCTTAAGCCCAAGAGTTTGAGGTTGCTGGGAGCAGTGACACCATGGCACTCTACCAAGGGCAACAAAGTCAGACTCTGTCTCAAAAAAAAAATTAATTAATAAATAAATAAAAGCAAATCCTAATATACAAATCTGAGTCACATTATAATCAAGGGCAACATAGTGAGATTCTGTGTCAAAAAGGAAAAAATTACTACAAAAAAAAAAGAAAGTAGTTGATGAATATAGTGAAACATTTGAGATTTATTTGGAAAATTGTGGTCCTAGAGCCCTGTTTTTTGTTTTGTTTGTTATTGTTTTCTTTTTTTGCATGCTGCCTTAAAAAAAATGGATATACTGTATATCCCTGTGGCATTAAAAAGGCATAATTTGAACACCTTTTAAAAAATTGTTGGCTTGGTGCCTGTAGCTCAGTGAGTAGGGCACCGGCCACCAACACCAAAGGTGGCTAGTTCGAGCCCAGCCGGAGCCTGCTAAACAACAATAACAACTGCAACCAAAAAATAGCAGGCATTGTGGCAGGCACCTATAGTCCCAGCTACTCGGGAGGCTGAGGCAAGAGAATCACTTAAGCCCAAGAGTTTTAGGTTGCTGTGAGCTGTGATGCCACAGCACTCTACCAAGGGTGACCTAGTGAAACTCTGTCTCAGAAAAAAAAATTGTTGCTTATTTCACCACAATTTGGTATCTTATCAACTGATAATCTGATGAAAACTGTGGACCCTTGAGGTGGGGATGGCAAAGCATCTTTGCTCACACACAAATGGTATATACTAATTCAGGAGGTTCACAAACCACTCTCTTTTGATACCTCTATGAACCCCTATATGAAAAATTCCCAATTCAGGGAGAAGATATTTGCATGCTATGAATCTGACAAAGGGCTAATAACCAGAATCTACAAAGAACTCAAGCAATCAACAAAGAAAAGAGCAAACCACCTCATTAATCACTGGACAACAGACATGAACAGATCCTTCACCCAAGAAAGCAGACAAATGGCCAAAACATACATGAAAAAATGCTCATCTCCCTAATCACCAGAGAAATGAAAATCAAAACCACCTTGTTGGCCAGGCGTGGTGACACACACCTATAATCCTAGTACTCTGGGAAGCCAAGGCAGGTGAATTGCCTGAGCGCACTGATTTGAGATCAGCCTGGATAAGGGCAAGACAGCCTCTCTAAAAACAGCTGGGCAGGCTGGGTACCTGTAGCTCAAGTGGCTAAGGCACCAGCCACATATACCAGAGCTGGTGGGTTCAAATCCAGCCCAGGTCACAACAATGACAAGTACAACCAAAAAATAGCCAGGCTTTGTGGCGGGCGCCTGTAGTCCCAGCTACTTGACAGGCTGAGGCAAGAGAATTGCTTGAGCCCAGGAATTGGAGGTTGCTGTGAGCTGTGATGCCACAGCACTCTACCCAGGGCAACAGCTTGAGACTCTGTCTCAAAAATAAATAAATAAATAAATAGAAATGGCCGAGCATTGTGGGAGGTACCTGTAGTCCCAGCTACTCATGAGGCTGAGACAAGAGAATCGCTTGAACCCAAGAGTTTAGGGTTACTGAGAGCTGTGATGCCACAGCACTCTACGTAGGACAAGTGAGACTCTGTCTCAAAAAAAAAAACAAACCTTGAGATATCACACCACAAAGTCCCAAACCTACAAATGCTGGCTCGGGTATAGAGAGAAGGGAACACTTACACATTGTTAGTGGGAATGCAAACTAATACAGCCTTTTTGGAAAGAAATATAGAGACCACAAAAAGCTAAAAATAGAACTTCCATTTGATACTGCAAATCCATTACTAGGTGTCTACCCAGAAGAAAAAAAAACATTTTAACATAAAAACATTTGCACTCAAATGTTTATACTAGTTCAATTCACAATCGCAAAAATATGAAAACAACCCAAATACCCATCAACCCATGACAGGATAAACGTATATGTATACCATGGAATATTATTCAGCCATAAAAAGATGGAGACTTTACATCTTTTGTATTTACCTGGATGGAGTTAAAGAACAGTCTCCTTAGAAAAGTTATCTTGAGGTCAGCGCCTATGGCTCAAGTGGCTAAGGCACCAGCCACATACACCTAAGATGGTGGGTTCGAATCCAGCCCGGGCCTGCCAAACAATAATGATGGCTGCAACCAAAAAAAATAGCCAGGCATTGTGGCGGGTGCCTGTGGTCCCAGCTACTTGGGAAGCTGAGGCAGGTGATTTGCTTGAGCCCAGGAGTTGGAGGTTGCTGTGAGCTGTGATGCCACAGCACTCTACCCAGGGGGACAGCTTGAGGCTCTGTCTCGAAAGAAAAAAAAGTATCTTGAGAACTAAAAAGTAAGCATCCATCAATACTAATCTGAATACTAGTAGATGGACAACTACAGGCCCACATAAGAGAAAAACAATTAAATTCAAGAAGAGGGGAGGTGAGGCTCGGCGCCTGTGGCTCAAGTGGCTAAGGCGCTAGCCACATACACCTAAGGTGGCAGGTTCGAATCCAGCCCGAGCCTGCCAAACAACAATGACGGCTGAACCAAAAAATAGCCATGTGTTGTGGCGGGTGCCTGTGGTCCCAGCTACTTGGGAGGCTGAGACAGGAGACTCACTTGAGCCCAGGAGTTGGAGGTTGCTGTGAGCTGTGATGCCACAGCACTCTACCCAGGGGGACAGCTTGAGGCCTTGTCTCAAAAAAAAAAAAAAGAAGAGGGGAGGTGGATCAGTAAGCTCCCACCTAATGGGTGCAATGTAGGGGTATACAGCACACTTCCTGGCTGAGCATCAACTCAGACTTTACCTTACAAATGAAAATAATGTATCCTAGTCATATGTGCCCTTATATTAATCTGAAAAAAACTAAAAGATTAAAAAAAGTTCTAATTCAAACCAACCTCCTAGAGAAACTTACGCCCTAATTTCAGATACTCTTCCCCAGTGCCAGTCAACTGACACATTGGCAGAATCTAGAGAGAAACCAGTTCCTCTGATCACCCCTTCAACACGTGCATGAACCAGTTGCTTTTTTCACAATCTCAGGACCCTTCCCTTATATATATGCAGCACTGAGGTGGAGGAGATGGGAGACTGGTTTAGTCAATATCCAGCACTTCAGTACCCCAGGATTACTGGCTTAACCCCTGATAAATCCTCAGTAGTCATACAGCAAAAGACCTTCAGAAGAAACTTTCCAGAGGCCTTTGAGACACTGAGGTCCTAGGACCTCATGATTGAACCTTTTCAATGAAAAAAGATCAAGGAGTCAAATTTCTCCATGGCTTGCATAGGGAGTCAAAGAAGTCACCTGAAAGTGTGAATAGAAATGTTTTGGCATCCTGGGTCCGAAGCTTTGAGTGGGTGGCAAGGAAGAATTTTCAGTGTAGTTAACAGGCAATGCCACTCATAGGCCCTCCACTCTGAGGAAACACCTCACTTTTGAGATTAAACAAAGTCAGGTCATTCTTGTGAGTCTGAAAAAAAGAAGCTATTATAGTTGCCCACCAAAGAATCTAATCATCTGTGTGTATTCATCTATGAACTCTTTCTCTCACTAGACACTAACAGAGTATCTACCTGCTTCAGGCTCAACAGGACTCACAAGAAAGGAACGTAGGATTATGGGAGATGTGTCACAGGCACAAGACTGTAGAGCTCTGTAGAAGGCCTTTCTTATTATTTTGTTTTGTTTTAGACACAGTCTCATTCTGTTGCCCTGGGTAGAGTACCCTAGGGTCATTGTAGCTCACAGCAACCTCAAACTTCTGGGCTCAAGTGATCCTTTTGCCTTAGGTTCTCAAGTAACTGAGACTATAGGAGTGCACCACCATGCCCACCTGGCCAGTTTTTCTATTTTTGGTCCAGACTGGGTGTTGAACTCCTAAGCTCAAGCAATCCACCCACCTTGGCCTCTCAGAGTGCTAGGATTACAGATGTGAGCCACCATGCCCAGCCTGTAGAAGGCCTTTCACATCATGTTCAATGCTAACTAAAGTTGACTCCAGCCCTTCTTGAAACGATTTACAATCTGTCTTCAAATACTATAGCAAAGTTTTTTTAAGTGCTATAAACCAGAGAGGCAGAACTCTTTCAACTAATAGCAAGGTCCCCAGGAACAGTGAGAGAGATCCAGGACCTTCAAGAGAACTGACACTATCACTGTCAGTCAGAACTACTATAGGCCACACAGAAGGAAAAGTTCACTGACAGGAGGTGTGAGTACCCTTGGACCCAGCCAGGCAGAAAACTTGTAAAGTCCAATGTGCTCGGGTGAAAGGGATTGGGGGGAGAGCCAGACATGCCCCAGAGTTTAAGGTTCTCAGGCCTTAATTTTGAAAGCTGGGAAGATCACATATACAGAAAAGTATTCTCCTTGCTCAAGTGGCCCAACCAATGTACTCCTGTCCTTTTCGCATCAGGGCCTCAGTCACACAGACCTAAGGCCCTAAGAGCCAAAAGGTACCCTGCAATCTCTGCCAATGTTACAACACTCTTAAGTCAGAGCCCAAGTGGGTCAAACAATTAACCCCCCAAAAAATGTTCTCCAAATGGGGACAAAGGGCTTGGAGGTAACATGGAGCTACAAATACCATACTAGCTTTCTGACAAAAAACCACCCCAAAAATGTTATGAACCACACCGCTAATGAGCAAAGATAAAGGAATTTCAGCCAACACCCAACTTCCTCCCTCAAAGCACTGCTTTGCTGTTAAATATTGAACTCCATGCCAGAAGTCGCTAAAGTGGGAAGATTCTCCCAGCCCAGGCCTAGTGGCCTGTGCCCGGGCGGGGTCACAGCAGACCAGCGCCCAAATACTGGAGCATTAGTTCCGCCCGCCCCGGCCTGCTTCTTCCGCAGCGGCCCACGAGAACTCAGAGGGAGGGCGTGGACGCACCCCGCCAGCCCCCAGTCAGGCTCCTCCACCCCGGGCTACCTACCGCAGTACTGCCCGCCTCATCGCGCTAGGCTGCCGCGCACGCGGGTGGAGAACCGGGCCCGCAAGGCGGTCGGGCAGAGGGAAAGGAAGGTGCTGGCGCGAGAACCAGACCAACCGTCACGCCCTACAACCGCGCCCTGACGGCGAAGCGGCCCTGGAGGTAGACCACACCACTGGGGACGCGGCCACGCTGTGCAGAGGCGGGGCCGCCCCGCCCCGGAGGGCGGGGCCGCGCAGCTCCCGGCAGGCCCTGTCTGTTAATGGGAGGAAAGCTGAAGTCCACCTCTGCAGAGCTTCCCAAGCAATCAGCTGTGCCGGGTGTGTTATTAAAGGGAGGATCAGCCTATTCCCGGTTGAGTAAATGAACCACGCAGCACCGCCAGGACGGTGACGGGAAGAAAAGGCGCGGCTCTGCCCAGTGGAACTTGTCTCCGTTGCTATTCTTGACCTCTGCGCCTCGGCTCCCAGTCTGTGGTTCTTGCCCTTGCCTTTAAGGAATCCCTTGGGCAGCTTTCCAAAATACAGATGCTTAGGGATTTAGTCATGTGTGCCGCCTGGGCTTCTAATGGTCTAAAAGTGTCCCAGGATATAAATTTACCTATTGGGTACAATGTACAATATTCAGGGGAAGGCCACGCTAAAAGCTCTGACTTCAGCATTATATAATTCATCCATGTAACAAGAACATTTGTACCCTCTAATATTTTGAAATAAAAATTATATTTAAAAAGAAAATATGGGGGCTGGAGCAGTGGCTCACGCCTATGAGGCCAAGGCACGTGATCGCCTAAGCTCACGGGTTCAAGACCAACCTGAGAGAGAGTGAGACACCACCACCACCCCATCTCTAAGGTATCCGGGTGTTGTGGCAGGTGCCTGTAGTCCCAGCTACTTAGGAGGCTGAGGCAAGAGAATCGCTTGAGCCAAGAGTTGAAGGTTGCTGTGAGCTGTGACACTACAGCACTCTACCCAGGGCGACAAAGTGAGACTGTGCCTCAAGAAAAATAAAAAAGAGTAAGAAAATATGGGAAAGAGAATAAAAGGTGTCTTTCAATCCAGAAAAAGATAAAATAAAAAATAAAGGTTTCCCAGGTGATGCTAATGTAACCAAAACTTGACGGCTAGTGACTTAACAGAAAAAATTGTTCCTCTTCTAATCCCGCCTGCCCCCTAGTGTTTGACATCTTGGCCGACCTAGAGAAAGTCAAGGCCAAAGAGCCTTAAGATTGCACCCCACAACCTGATTCTCAATTTCATTTAACGTACTCTTACTGAACTGTTTGCATTACGCCCACCAGGCACTCTTGTAGACTCTGGGGATGCAAAAAAAAAAAGCCATTTAGGGGGCTTAAGTTATAGGGAAGGAAAACAAATCAGCAAATAGGTTAACAAATAACAATTTCAAACATGGTAAAGTAGTCTAAAGAGGAAATAAAACAAGGTAATGAGAGGGGTCTTTTGAGAATACATGCAAGTCTTACTTTGCCTCTAAAAATGGTAATTTCCTAGGATGCAAGGACCATATCACATGTTTCGTTGGAATAACCCATACTTAGTAAAATTTGTCAATTGCATTGAGCTAGCTTTCTGTTTTTAATCGTTTACCAAGTTATAAATAGTTTTCTATTTTACCTGTCTCTGTTTTTAGCAGTCTCACAACCAAAAGACTCCTCTTTTAGCCCACAGGGATCTCTCCTTCATTTTTGTTCATATTCTCTGTACCTTTTTAGTGCCTGTTTTGTTGCATTGTATTAGACACACATATTTATACTCTACCACATCCAACACACAGTGCAATAAATATTGTACTGAATTATACCATTTTTGTTCATTTTTTTTTTCTTTTCTGAGACAGAGTCTCACTCTGTTGCCCTAGGTAGAGTGCTATGGCATCATTGCTCACAACAACCTCAAACTCTTGGGCTCAAGTGATCCTCTTGCCTCAGCCTCCTGAGTAGCTGGGACTACAGGTGCCTGTCACAATGCCTGGCTAGTTTTTCTCTTTTTAGTAGAAACCAGGTCTTACTCTTGCTCAGGCTGGTCTCGAACTCCTGAGCTCAAGCAATCCACCTGCTTTGGCCTCCCAGAATGCTAGGATTACAGGAATGAGTCACTACACCCAGCCATTTTTGTTCATTTTTACTTGAACTTTTGGTTGAAGCAATAGGAAGCTCAGGGAGAAAAATTAAGTTCAAGAGAACTTTTTGGGTTACATATATAGTATAATAAGTAGGACAGTTTACAATTTTTGTGCAATTAAGTAACCCTCCATCAGTTTCCAAAATAAAGCTAGATACAATCTCATCAATACATATAAACAGCATTGATTTCAGCTGGAATAGCTGGAACCAGGAACTCAATGCCATGAAGATGCCTTCTCTCCGTCGTTTATCTTTGCTTTGCACACTGACTTCATTCTTTTTTTCTCTGTGTGTAATGGTATTCTCTATATTGCAAAAGAAGCTCTTGAACTTTTTTTTTTTGGCCGGGGCTGGGTTTGAACCCACCACCTCCAGCACATAGGGCCAGCGCCTTACTCCTTTGAGCCACAGGCACCACCTAGCTCCTGAACTTTACATCTTACAACCACAGTCACACACATAGAGACTGGCCCAGATTTCTATGTCCCAAGTACAAAAACTCCTGAGAAGAGATTCATTGGCCTAATTGAGGTCAGGTACATATTCCTGGACTAGTCAACTGTGGCAGCAAGGCAAGGGCATACAATTGGTCCACTTGACTTACCAGGAACCCTCTCATCCAGACCTGGGTCACAATTGCCGGGTCACAATTTACTACCATAGCTGTTTCCACAAGAAAGCACACAGCTGAGGATCACTTCCTTAGAAAAGGAGTACCAAGCAATCAAACCCATAGAGATGCACTAAAGATGTTATTTAAAGATGGAAAAATGATCTTATCACTTAGCCTTAGTTCTAACCTCAGAAAACCCCTGCTAGACCTAGCCAGCACAGCATTCGTGCACGTCTCCAATAATCTCAATTGGCATACAGAAAATTCTTAAAACGACTTAGCAACCCTGGTTTCTACATGTGCAGTGGTGGTGTTGTCAAGTATATTTTCTATACCACATTTTGGATAGCAGGGATGGCAGGCAAAGTGGTCACAAAATCAGATCAGGAAGTGTGCAGCAATTGTATAGTGGTGTTAATCACTGTCCTGGAGTAAGAGATTCTCCTCCCCTGCCTTTTTGTTTCTTGTTATGTTCCATTAGTTCTATTTTGATATGGTCTCAGGGTAACAAAGATGGTATGAAATGTGTGATTAAAATAAAAGGCTCCTAATCATGTTGACAGATACATAAGATATTACTAATGTCATAATAAACAGAGCAATAACATCAAATAAGAAACCTAACAATACATTGTCAGTTAAATCTAGTATTATAAGTGAAAAAGACCTAATAACCATCTTTTGTTGGGCTGATAAACTATATATACTACTTCTGAATATCTGACTTAGGTAGAAAATATTCTTGGGAATCTGTCAGCAACTTTCAAATAAACTAATTCAAGCTATGATTTCATTAAAATGGAAAAACCACTTTTTAAAAATTAGCTTATTTCAGGCTGGGCATGGTGGCTCATGCCTGTAATCCTGGCACTCTAGGAGGCCAAGGCAGGGGGACTGCTTGAGATCAGGAGTTGGAGACCAGCCTGAGCAAGAACAAGACCCCCTATTTCTACTAAAAACAAAAAATTAGCCAGGCATGGCACATGCCTGTAGTTCCAGCAACTCAGGAGGCTGAAACAGGAGGATCACTTGTGCCCAGGTATTTGAGGTTGCAGTGAGCTATAATGATGCATTGCACTCTAGATGGGACAACAGAGTGAGTCTCTGTCTTAAAAAAAAAAAAAAAGGCTTAGCACCTGTGGCTCAAGCGGCTAAGGCGCTAGACACATACATCTGAGCTGGCGGGTTTGAATCCAGCCTGGGCCAGCCAAACAACAATGACAGCTGCAACTGGCTGCAACCAAAAAATAGCCGGGCATTGTAGTGAGTGCCTATAGTCCCAGCTACTTGGGAGGCAGAGGCAGAAGAATCGCTTGAGCCCAGGAGTTGGAGGTTACTGTGAGCTATGATGCCACAGCACTATACCCAGGGCCATAGCTTGAGGCTCTGTCTCAAAAAAAAAAAAAAAAAGCTTATTTCCCAGATTACAGAGATTATACAAAAGGTTCCAGAATAAAATTGGGAGGGGGAGAACAAAACAATGGAAAAATATTTTCCACCTAAACATTCAAGAAAAAACCACAAAGACAAGTGGGCTGTTATATGAAAGTGCTTAGTATTATACCGACTTGCTCCATCTGCAGCAAAAACAAGCATAGGCGGTTCCATGCCCATATCTCAGTGGTTAGGGTGCTGGCCACATACACCAGGGCTGGTGGATTCAAACCTGGCCCAAGCCTGCTAAACAACAATAACAATAACCAAAAAAAAAAAAAATAGATAGGCGTTGTGGCTGGAGCCTGTAGTCCCAGCTCCTTGGGAGGCTGAGGCAAGAGAATCGCTTAAGCCCAAGAGTTTGAAGCTGCTGCGAGCTTCACAGCACTTCACCACAGCACTCTACTGAGGGCAACACAGTGAAACTCTGTCTCAAAAAAAAAAAAAAGCAGCATAGGCAACTTAGAAACCATGACTTTTTTTTTGCAGAGTCTCAAGCTGTCATCCTGGGTACAGTGCTATGGCATCATAGCTCACAGCAACCTCCAACTCTAGGGCTCAAGTCATCCTCTTGCCTCAGTTTTTCTATTTTTAGTAGACACAGGGTCTCGCTTTTGCTCAGGCTGGTCTCAAACTCATGAGCTCAAGCAATCCATCCACCTCCACCACCCAGAATGTTAGGATTACAGGCGTGAGCCACCATGCCCAGCACAATTTAGAAATCATGACTTTTTTCTTTGAGACAAAGTCTCACTTTATCACACTCAGTAAAGTGCCATGGCATCACAGCTCACAGCAACCTCCAACTCTTGGGCTTAAGCAATTCTCTTGCCTCAGCCTCCCAAGTATCTGGGACTACAGGTGCCTGCCACAATGCCCAGCTATTTCTTTGTTGTTGTTGTTGTAGTTGGCATCATTGTTGTTTAGCAGGCTCAGGCTAATGGTGAATGGATTGCTGATATAATAAACCAAAAATTAAAATATTTATTGTCATTTTCTTTTTCTTTTTTTTTTTTTTTAGAGATAGAGTCTCACTTTATTGCCTTCAATAGAGTACTGTGGTGTCACAGCTCATAGCAACCTCCAACTCCTGGGCTTAGGCAAGTCTCCTGCCTCAGCCTTCTGAGTAGCTGGGACTAAAGACACCTGCCACAACACCCAGCTATTTTTTGTTGTTGTTGTTTCAGTTTGGCTGGGGCTGGGTTTGAACCCACCATCCTACAGTATACAGGTATATACAGCTGGTATATACAGCTGGTGCCCTACCCACTGCAATAGCAGACCCACCATCCTACAGTATATAGGTATATACAGCTACAGTATATACAGCTGGTGCCCTACCCACTGAGCCACAGGCACCACCCAAAACCATGACTTTTTTTAAATCTCTTTCTCTACTTTTATCCAGCTCCACTTTTATGACTGCTCAGGTTCTTATGTTTATAAATGGTTCTTTTTTTCCTCTAATAACTTCCTTTTACTTAAAAATGGCAGATAGGTTCCCTGGTTTAGAAAAATCAGGCTAGTGGGAAGATGTTGTCCAGTAAAAAATAAATAAACACAAGAAAAAGAAAAATCAGGCTAATTCTATAAGAAATAAGAATTTTGGCTCGGCGCCTGTGGCTCAAGTGGCTAAGGCGCCAGCCACATACACCTAAGGTGGCAGGTTCAAATACAGCCCGGACCTGCCAAACAACAATAATGACTGCAACCAAAAAATAGCCGGGCGTTATGGCGGGCGCCTGTGGTCCCAGCTACTTGGGAAGCGGAGGCAGGAGACTCGCTTGAGCCCAGGAGTTGGAGGTTGCTGTGAGCAGTGAAGTCATAGCACTCTACCCAGGGGGACAGCTCGAGGCTCTGTCTCAAAAAAAAAAAAGAAATAAGAATTTTAATTAACAGAAAACAGAGTTCATAGCACTAATATAGAACCCTAAATAAGCTCTCTTCCTCTTCCCCTAAGCGGCCTGAGGTGATCTGTGAAAATGGTTCGCTATTCACTTGACCCAGAAAACCCCACAAAGTCATGGAAGTCAAGAGGCTCAAATCTTTGTGTTCACTTTAAGAACACATGTGAAACTGCCCAGGCCATCAAGGGTATGCATATACGAAAAGCCACCAAGTATCTGAAGGATGTCACCTTAAAGAAACAACGTGTACCATTCCAATGTTACAATGGTGGAGTTGGTAGGTGTGCCCAGGCCAAACAGTGGGGCTGGACACAGGGTCAGCGGCCCAAAAAAGAGTGCTGAATTTTTGCTGCATATGCTTAAAAATACAGAGAGTAGTGTTGAACTTAAGGGTTTAGATATAGATTCTCTGGTCATTGAGCATATCTAAGTGAACAAAGCACCCAAGATGCATTGCCGAACTTACAGAGCCCATGGTCGCATTAACCCATACATGAGAGCTCCCCCTGCCACACTGAGATGATCCGTACTGAAAAGGAACAGATTTTTCCCAAACCAGAAGAAGAGGTAGCACAGAAGAAAAAGATATCCCAGAAGAAACTGAAGAAACAAAAACTTATGGCACAGGAATAAATGCAACATAAAATAAATGCAAAAAAAAAAAGAATCCTAAATAATTCTGAAAATAGGAAATAATTCTGTGTTTTGATAGTTTAAAAAAAAAAACTGGGCAGAGGCAAGATGGCTAACTAAAACCTGCTTTCCACAGAGGGTCCCATCCAGAAGGAGAGTTAAAGGACAGAAGTTTAGCAAGTAAGCTGATGGTTTGGAGCTGAGCCAAGAGAGAAGGTTGAAGAATGCACATCAACCCTGCTGAGGCAAGCTGCAACCCCAAGGATACAAACAATAGGTACAAAATACATCTCCAAGCAGACGGGAGTCCCCTCCCCCATGAGAACAGCTCACAGTATACTTTCTACAAACAAGCAAGCAGAGTTCAAACATCCTCCCATTTTATCCCACGGGAGAGACCCTCTAAAAACTAGACCACCTTCCCCTACTAGGGTGCCATGGTACTCTCCTGCCAGGCATAAAACTGTATAAAACTGTATATATTCTCTACCTGCAATTCTGAACTCCCAGCACTCCCCTCCACTCTCACCCTGAGGTCTGGAAGCCAGTCCCCCTAGAGTTCAGATTCTTGGCCATTTTCTCAAGAGGCATGGACAGGGTATGGGCTGTTGTAGGTCTGTGCTGATTCTGTGGCATTGGGGTAAGGAGAAGACGATTGTCTGAAGGAACCATATGGGCGAGGGAAAGATGGTGTCCTGCAGCACAGAGCAGGAGCAGCAGCAGTGGGAACAATAGGGCTCACACCCTTGGGGATATTTTGGAGAAGCACTCCCTGTCTCTGAGCAACCAGAGAAAGCTGAGCATCTTCTCTGGTGGCAGAGACTGGTGGAACAGATCTGGGATGGTAATGCAGGCCCTCTGAGCAAAGGGTATGCCTGAGGCAGTCCCTGCCTAGGTGGGCATGGCGGGGGACAGAGAATAGCAGACACACATGCAGAGATGGAATACTCCCAGGGCATGGCTGAGCCAGAAGGAATGCATTAGTAAGCCTAAGAAGCACCCGACCCTCAGGGTATCATGGCTGAGACAAAGGCAGGCGAGCAGAGGCTGAAACTCAGAGCCAAGTGTGAGCTCTAACTGCACCCGCCCCAACCCAGACTGCAGCAGAGACAGACACACCAGCTCTAGGCAGCGGCAAAGACCGGGGCTGAGTCGCAGTTTCTGTGAACTCAAACAGCACCTGGTCCGCAGGGGAATATAGCCAGGTCAGAATCACAAATTCTACAAAAATACAAGTGTCAGCAACATCACTCAGGTGCGGGGCTGGAACTGAGTAACTGCCCCAGCTTCCATTAACCACCTGAGGTTGTCAGGCCTCAGCCCCCCTTGCCAGATGGTGCAGAGTGCAGAGGCCTGGCCAAGGAGACACAGATCTCCCTGTGACTCAGGCAGGCATAAACCCCTGGAGCATCTGCTCATTAGAGGGAACTGGGTCACAGCCCTACAGAGTTACCAGTGACTGGGTGTGAGAGAAGTGCAAGGTGGACAAGGAGGCATCAACCTTCCCAGACTAATTCATTTGCTGGGGGTTGGGGTCCTTCTGACTCTACAGAGTACCACAACAAGTCATACTCAAGCTGCCAGCAGACTCCTGCTATCTAGTTGCTGGAGACCTTTTGAACTATCCCACTTGAGACTGGGTGCTGACTGGAATGATTGATTTGGATCTCTCGAGCTGGACCAATCGTCCAAGGACTACCCAAAGTGGTACTCTGGGTGTGTGGTTGTGGGAAGGTTTGATTTTCCTTTTCCAGCTGTTGGCCATGGCGGGCAGAGTGACTTAATTGCTGGTACTTCTCCACAGCTGAGACTTCAACCCAGAGTAACTGATTTGCTAGGGTAGGACAGAGACCAGCTAAAAACAAGACAGAGCCACTTAGGCCCAATACACCAAGTAAGTCCCCACTGTCTCAGGCCATAGCACTGTACAGGTCCTTTGCAAAGCTCTAGGGGAAAAGATACAGACACCAGTCCCAGCTCTTGGGCAAATGGCTGGTTAATCACTACTCCAGGATCCCCCCAACCCAACTTCACCTTATCTGCTCATCTAGCCAAATGGTGTAAAATAATCATGGGGCAGAATCATCAGAAAAACTCCAGTAACATGAATAACCAGAGTAGATCAACTCCCCCAAGGAATGATATGGCAGACACAACTGAAGATTCCATTTATAAACAGATGGCTGAGGTGTCAGAAATCAAATTTAAAACTTGGATTGCAAGTAAGATTAATAGAATGGAGGTAAAGTTGGAATTAGAAATTCAAGGGGCATTTCAAAAGTTGTCTCAAGAATTCAATGAATGCAAAGACAAAATCACCAAAGATTTTGACACATTGAGACAAGAATTTGCAGCCCTCAAAGATCTGAAAAATATAGTATAATCCAACAGTAACAGAATGGAGCAAGCAGAAGAAAGGATTTCTGACATTGAAGACAAAGCTTTTGAACACTCCCAAATGCTCAAAGAGGAAGAGAACTGGAGAGCAAAAATGGATGGTTCTCTCAGAGAACTCTGGGATAATTCAAAGAAAACTAATATTCGCCTTATAGGAATTCCTGAAGGCAATGAGGTGGCTTCAAAAGGCACAGAGGCTCTTCTTCATGAGATTATGAAGGAGAACTTTCCAGACATGACAAGACATTCTGAAATGCAGACAGCAGACAGCTTCAGAACCCCAGCACAACTCAACCTGAATAAGACCTCTCCTAGGCACATCATAATTAACCTCACTAAAGTTAATATGAAGGAGAAAATTCTGAAAGCATCCAGACGTAAAAAAACCATAACCTACAAGGGGAAGAATATTAGAATGACTAAAGATCTCTTTCCTGAAACCTTTCAAGCTAGAAGAGAGTGGTGGAGACCAGCCTGAGCAAGAGCAAGACCCCCTCTCTAAAACTAGCTGGGCATTGTGGCAGCCACCTGTAGTCCCAGCTACTCAGGAGGCTGAGGCAAAAGAATCATTTGAGCCTAAGAGTTTGAGGTTGGTGTGAGCTATGACGCCATGATACTATACCAGGGGCAACAAAATGAGACTGTCTCTCCAGTAATATTAGCCCACATTACAAAATCCAAAAACCAGAGATATTGGCGTGGATGTGGAAAAAAGGGAACACTTCTACACTGCTGGTAGGAATGCAAACTAATACGTTCCTTTTGGAAAGATGTTTGGAGAACACTTAAGAGATCTAAAAGTAGACCTGCCATTAGATCCTACAATTCCTCTACTAGGTATATATCCAGAAGACCAAAAATCACATTATAACAAAGATATTTGTACCAGAATGTTTATTGCAACCCAATTCATAATTGCTAAGTCATGGAAGAAGCCCAAATGCCTACTGACCCATGAATGGACCAATAAATTGTGGTACATGTACACCATGGAATATTATGCAGCCTTAAAGAAAAATGGAGACTTTACTTCTTATATGTTTACATGGATGGAGCTGGAACATATTCTTCTTAGCAAAGTATCTCAAGAATGGAAGAAAAAGTATCCAATGTACTCAGTCTTACTATAAAACCAACTTATATGAAAGCTATAATCCAATTATAGCCCAAGAAGAAGGGGAAAGGGAGAGAGGGAGGGGAGGGGAGGGGGAGGATGGGTGGAGGGAGAGTAATTGGTGGGACCACACCTATGGTGCATCTTACAAGGGTACATGTGAAATTTACTAGGTGTAGAATATAAATAAATGACTTAACACAATAACTAAGAAAATGCCGTGAAGACTATGTTAACCAGTTTGATGAAAATATTTCAAATTGTATATAAAACCAGCACATTGTACCCCATTATTGCATTAATGTACACAGTTATGATTTAATTTTTTTAAAAAACCTACCTACTCTACAAAAGTATTAAAAACAGAGCTAAGAGGGCAGCACCTGTGGCTCAGTGAGCCGGGTGCTGGCCCATATACAGAGGGTGGTAGGTTCAAACTCAGCCCCAGCCAAACTGCATCAAAAAAACAGCTGGGCATTGTGGCAGGCACCAGTAGTCCCAGCTACTGGGGAGGCTGAGGCAAGAGAATCGCCTAAGTCCAAGAGCTGGAGGTTGCTGTGAGCTGTGATGCCATAGCAGTCTGCCAAGGGCAATAAAGTGAGACTCTGTCTTTAAAAGAAGAAGAAGAAGAAGAAAAAACAAAGCTGAGATTTTAAAGAAGTGGCAAACATTTAAAATATGTAATACCATTAGTGACATGGCATCAGAGGGCCTCTTCAGCATAGGACATCTTCATTTCAGAGTGTCAACTTCAATCAAGGTGTCTCTTTCAATAACATAGGGCTTAAACAGTAAAAATTCAATAGGCATCTCTCCCACCCTAATCTTCCAATCATTCATCATTTCATCATTTCATCTTCTCTTTCACTCAATCCATGTCAACAAACTCAAGTTCCCTTCCATTTATTCCTCATTCTGCATCCCATTTATCTCCTTTATCTTTCCCACCTACTCTCCATTTTTTCACACCAACACAACTGCTATCATCGTAGTTGAGAAACAGAAACCTCCCTTCAGACCCCAGGGCAGCCTGCTCTGCTAGTAAAGCAGTGTAAGATCCAACCCTGCCCTTCCTTAGCCTAAAGAAAATCAACAAGTGCCTGCCCATACTTAACAGCTTCACAGAGATTCATATGTTATACCCAGGAGTTCCCCAAAGACCACACCACCAGACAATTTACAAGAAGTCCAAATTGAATACTTTAGTGGATGGAGTTACTCAATTTCTACAGAAATCTGTAGGTTCCATTCTGAGACTAAAGGGTTGAGAAAAAAGGCTGGGTGTGGTGGCTTGCCTGTAATCTCAGCACTCTGGGAGGATAAGGCAGGTGGACTGCCTGAGCTCAGGAGTTTGAGACCAGCCTAAACAAGAGTGAGACCCCATCTCTAAAAATAGCCAGGCACCTATAGTCCCAGCTACTCAGGAGGCTGAGGCAAAAGGATCCCTTGAGCCCAAGAGTATGGGATTGCTGTGAGCTATGACGGTGTGGTATTCTATCAAGGGTGACAAAGTAAGACTCTGTGGTAAAATTAAATTAATAAAATAAAATAAGGCTCAGTGCCCATAGCACAGTGGTTATGGCATCAACCACATACATCAAGGCTGGCAGACTGGAACTCGGCCCAGGCCTATAGTCCCAGCTACCTGGGAGGTTGAGGCAAGAGAATCACCTAAGCTCAAGAGTTTAAGGTTGCCATGAGCAGTGACACCATGACACTCTACTGAGGGTGACACAGTGAGATTCTGTCTCAAAAAATAAGTAAATAAATAATATAACATAAAATAGTTGAGAAATACTTAGGGTAGCAGGTGAGGAAGTAGACAGGAGGGAATTAGAGAGGGGTTCATTGGTTTTTTTGTTTTGTTTGTTTGTTTGAGACAGAGTTTTACTATGATGCCCTCGGTAGAGTGACATCACAGGTCACAGCAACTTCAAACTCTTAGACTTAAGCAATTCTCTTGCCTCAGTCTCCCAAGTAGCTGGGACTACAGGTGTCTGCCACAATGCCCAGCTTTTTTTTGGATTGTAGTTGTCATTGATGTTTAGCAGGCCCGGGCCAGGTTTGAATCCGCCAGTTCTGGTTTATGGAGCTGGCGCCCTAGCCACCGAGCTACAGGTGCTGAGCCAGGGGGGTTGCTGTTGATGTGGATAGGATGGAATTAGTGAGGGGTTCACTGCTGACGGGGCATATCTGAAAGACTTTGAATTCTCTTGAATCATTCCTGGACCAAAAGTCCCATAAAGACCAAGGTTTTGTGACACTGACTCTCCATGCCCTGAGCTGACCTGCTGATTCTCTGCACTCCTTATCCAGCCAGCTCAAACCACGGAGAACTAATATCAGTCAGATTCAGTCTCTACCAGTTTGTGGGCTTCCCCTCCCCAATGCTGATGCCAACACAATTGCATCTGCTTACTATATGCTCGGCACCTCCGCTTTCGCACATACAAGCACACAGAGATTCAATGACATTTGAGAGACCAAGAAGAATACAGTGATGAATAAGGCACAGTCCCAGACCAGGAGAAGCATACAGCATATGGGAGGGAAGAAAATAGAAAAAATCGATATAATTTTTTTTTTTTGAGACAGAGCCTCAAGCTATCCCCCTGGGTAGAGTGCTATGGCATCACAGCTCATAGCAACCTCCAACTCCTGGGGGCAAGCGAGTCTCCTGCCTCCGCCTCCCAAGTAGCTGGAACCACAGGTGCCCGCCACAACACCCGGCCATTTTTTGGTTGCAGCCATCATTGTTGTTTGGCAGGCCTGGGCTGGGGATTCGAACCCTTATAATTTAATGGCAGTAACTAATAGAGGAATATGCAAAATATTTCTGATACAGCAAGAGTGGACAACTCCTGCACAATGTAATTTGGACAATGTTTTTCTCACCCACCATATCAGTGTTTTATTACTATTGTAACAATTACCCCAAACGTAGTGCTTTAAAACAACACAACTGTATTACTTTATAGTTCTGTAGATCAGAAGTCTGACCAAGACCTTACTGGCTTATCATTGGTAAAGCTGTGTTCCTTCTGGGAGGCTCTAGGAGACAATCCATTTCCTTGCTTTTTCCAGGTTCTAAAGGCACGTGTACCCTTGGCTCAGGGGCCCCTTTCTAGCATCTTCAAAGCCAGTAACAATTACTCTCTGTTTGCATCTTCTTCTGACTCTTTGACTTCTCTCTTTCACTTTTTTTTTTTCAGTTTTTGGCGGGGGTCAGGTTTGAACCTGCCACCTCTGGTATATGGGGCTGGTGCCCTACTCACAGAGCCACAGGCACTGCCCTCTCTCTTCCACTTTTAAGAACCCTTGTGATGGCTTGGCGCCTGTGGCTCAAGCGGCTAAGGCACCAGCCACATACACCCAAGATGGTGGGTTCGAATCCCCAGCCTGGGCCCGCCAAACAACAATGATGGCTGCAACCAAAAAAAAAAATATATATATATAGATAATATTTCCAGAATTTTTTCCACTTGCCCCTTCAGCCATAGGAGTGGTAATGGCTTCCTGCTGTTGAGGTCTCTGGGTGCCTCATCGTCCCTTGTTTGTTCCTTTAATCCTGGCCATACCTCTCCAAGTAGTTCTATTGTTAAAGTCTCCTCAGTTAAACCAGCTGGAAGAAATTGTGTTTTCTGCCAAGAACCTGATCTGATTTTTCCCACCACCCTATTTTTCATGCTTACTCCTGAATTTTAAGGCTGATATGTCAGTCTAATTTCTCCAAGAAAAGAGTCAAAAGTACAAGAGGTTTATTGGGGGCCACACCTATGAAACATAAAAGGGAGAGGGAACAGAAGTAGTGAGGGAAAGCATTTAGTTCATGATCCAGGACTGAATGAAACCTGAGATCAGAGAGTGGTCAGGAAAGAGCCTCAGACCGCGGTGCAGCTCTGAGAAAGCCTAGGCCTTCCAAACAGGGAGCTCTGGGGCAAAGACTGCCCTGTAGAAGAACCCTGGACTGGCCAGAAATGGCAAGTCCTTGTGCAACTGCTGTGCTCCGTCTTTGCTTAGGGGCTGTCTGGAAAACAGGTGGCCTTGGGAGGTGAGGCAGATCCTAAAGGCTATCAGCTAACTCCACCCCTTGTGGCAGTTTCTCTGCCAAAAGGATTGGACTAGAATGCCTCCATGGCTGCCAGAGATCACCTCTTGCACTGCAATGGCTTGGAGGCCTCCAACTACAAAAGGAAATATGAAAAAGTACCCACCTAGATGGACCATCCAAGTTCTACACACATTACTCTCTTCCCTATTGTGTAACAGTAGACTTACCGCCTCCTGCTGACTGATGGCAACTACCCCTTGCCAACATGGTGACTCCTTGACCACAAGAAGTCCAAAGCCCATACCACAGCCACGCTTGTAGTTCAGTGGAATCCTTGCTGTAACCACTGGCAAGGATGCTACCCTTTGCAGAAGAGAGCCTCAAACTCTGTAGAGCCCAGAGTTACAGATCCAGGAAACATAAAGTCCCTCAGCAAGTCATTGGAAAAGATGGTAACTGGAGCCATTCTTCTTTCAAATTCTTGGTTCCCAGACTCATCTGTTCTTCCTTTTCTTGAGCCAGAATGAAGAGTAAATGAGTGAGAATGGTGGGGAATGAGAAAATAAGACACACAAACAAAGATCACACAAGAGATAAAAGTGATGGGTCAGGAGGTCTGGCTCAGCTGATGGCTACAGCCAGCACAGAACTGTGTGAACAGCTTTATTTATATAGTATCTAAATTAGGTTGCTATATTAACAATGTTGGAAATCAGCAGGGAAAGCGAGTGGGAATATTTTCATTTTACAAGGTTCAGGGGAAATAATAGTACATGGAGTAACGATCAATTTTAGGGAGAGAAGGCTATGTGCTTTTAGGCAAAAGATATACAGAAACTACATGACTTCTGGCAGAGGGAGCAAGGAAAAAAAAACTATTGTTTTAGGAAGGGAGAAGAAGCAATTTGGGGGTCATTTCTTGAATGTACCTCCCAGGCTGTGGGGGTCTTGCCATCTCACAATCCAC
Source organism: Galagoides demidoff (assembly GCA_963574575.1). Lineage (NCBI taxonomy): Eukaryota > Metazoa > Chordata > Mammalia > Primates > Galagidae > Galagoides > Galagoides demidoff. Next base: position 8,973 of record CAUYQV010119462.1, on the reverse strand, counting down.
ACTCCACACTTCCTACTGGAGGCACAATACCATTTAAAGGTCTCCGATTCAGTGTTTTTGGTAGTTGGAACCCTAAGACAGTCCCCATGATTCCTGCTCCCTGGTATCCATGTCCTGAATTTGTGTCCCCTTTCTCCAGTGTGAGTGGGACCTGTGAATATGATGGATGTCATTCCTGTGCTCAGGTTCTTGTCTACCTGGCAAACCTGGAAGTATCACTGGTACAAGTCCCTGGACTTTTGAGTGTCCCTAAAGTCTAACTGCAAACACAACATTAATAAGTGCACTACCAGATACAAGGAAGCCCCATGCTTGGGGAACATTCTCCAGGTCAACATGCAGACTTCCAGTTCATAAAAAGGACAGAAAGTGAGGAATTAATACAAATATCTACTAAATAAACAACCCTAAAAGAAATATTGCTCCATAAACAGCTTTGCCTAATGGCTCAGGAGTCTATCATCAAAGTCATTTAAATGTGGTCTGCTGAGATTTCATGCAGGATTACATGATTATATCTGCCCCACACTGTCTATCATCATTTGATTGGAGGTGGAGGTAGAAAGAAAAGTAGGATCAAGACATGAAATGACCCCTCTTGACTCAGCTCAGCAATGACACAAATATTACATTTCAGAGCTGTAAGGGACCTAGAAAACTATACTATTATTTCCTTCTTCTCATATATAATTTTTTTATAAAGAAAATGTAACTTATTGGATTTAAAATATTTGCCTAAGGCCATAGTGGCAGAACTAGAACTATAATCCAAGGCTCCAAAAACCCAACCAAGACAATTTTCAGCCCCCACATTGTCTCTCAAAGGCTGAGAGCACAAAACAGAAATTTGCATGGCTAAACACATGGAATCTGGAAAACTTGAAAGTACCACTGGTGTGAGTCCCTGGAGCTCTGAGAAAATAGGACGTATTTTCCAATTCGTAGATCAAGCTGTGATCTTTTAGAAAAGTAAGATACAGCATAAGGAGAGAGAAAGGGGAATCAAACTTTTTACATTAATCAGTTAAGCAAGCTGTGTTTGTGATTTGGGGTAGAGACAGACAGATCAAAAAGTTCCATATTGGGCAGCGCCCGTAGCTCAGTCAGTAGGGCACTGGCCATATACACCAAGGGTATCAGGTTCAAACCAGGCCCGGGCCTGCTAAACAAGACAACTGCAACTAAAAAATAGCCGAGCATTGTAGTGGGCACCTGTAGTCCCAGCTACTGGGAAGCTGAGGCAAGAGAATCACTTAAACCCAAGAGTTGGAGGTTGCTGTAAGCTGTGACACCACGGCACTCTACCCAGGTCTACAGCTTGAGACTCTGTCTCAAAAAAAAAAAAAAAGTTCCATATTGGTTTCCCCTCTGACTCTGAGTGCTAATTTTTGTGAAAGTGACCTGAGATGCTTATGGTAATGTACTAAGAGTTGAATGTTTCCTGGTAGCCTCTCCAGAAAAAAAGTATAGAATTTTGGATTTGGCAAGGACTTTATAAGAACAGGTTCAGCAAACCTGTCCCATAAAGCAGAAATGCCTTTTCATAACTTTTTTTCCAGAAGCTCCTCCATTCTTTTTTTTTTCAAGACAGAGTCTCACTACATTGCCCACAGTAGAGTGCTATGGCGTCACAACTCACAGCAACCTCAAACTCTTGGGCTTAAGTGATTTTCTTGCCTCAGCCTCCCAGTAGCTGGAACTACAGGTGTCCACCACAACACCTGGCTATTTTTTTTTTTTGAGACAGAGTCTATGTCATCCTCAGTAGAGTACTGTGGCATCACAGCTCACAGCAACCTCCAAGTCTTACACTTAAGTGATTCTCTTGCCTCAGCCTCCCAAGTAGCTGGGACTACAGGCACCCATCCCAACACCTGGCTATTTTTTGGCTGCAGTTGTCATTGTTGTTTTAGCAGGCCTAGCTGAGCTGGAACCTCCCAGCCTCAGTATATGTGGCTGGCGCCCTAATCACTGAGCTAGGGGCACTGAGCCACACCTGGCTATTTTTTTGTTATTGTTGTCACTGTTGTTGGGGGTTGTTTTGGGGGGGTGGTAGTTTTTTGCCAGGGCCGGGTTTGAACCCGCCACCTCCACTATACAAGGCTGGCGCCCTACTCCTTTGAGCCACAGGTGCCGCCTTGTTGTCATTGTTGTTTAGCAGGCCCAAGCTGGGTTTGAATCGGCCAGCCCCAGTGCACGTGGCCGGTGTCCTAACCACTGAACTTCCCCATTCTTTGGGCAGTTCTTTTGGGGCATTCTTGTTATTAAATGTTTCTGCTAACACTGAACTAATATCTGCTTCCTGGTAGCGATCTTGATACAACACAGAATAAGTCTAGTCAGTCCCACTTTCTCGTACAACCCTTCAAGTTTAAATCCTTGCCATGTTACTCCTTCTCTTCCATTGTCTTGACTTTGGGCTAAATATTTTGCTAGGTTCCTTCAATGACACAGTGTGGATTTCAGACCTAAATCAGAGTAACAGTCCACCAAGGCTGTTTCAGATATTTATTCTGCACACACGAATACAAGACAGTGGCATATGCCATTCTATGTGCCCAGGGAAAGATGTTCACCCTGCCAACTGTAATGAGAAAAATAGCTCTGCTTCTCAGAAGTAAACGTTTCAGCAGGAGTATAGAACAGGGGCATTTTTTTTTTTGAGACAGAACCTCAAGCTGTCACCCTGGGTAGAGTGCCGTGGCATCACAGCTCACAGCAACCTCCAATTTCTGGGATCAAGTGATTCTCTTCCCAAGTAGCTGGGACTACAGGCATCCGCCACAACACCCAGCCATTTTTTGGTTATAGCTGTTGTTGTTTGGCAGGCCCAGGCTGAATTCGAACCTGCCAGCTCTGGTGTATGTAGCTGATGCCTTAGCCACTTGAGCTACAGGTGCCAAGTCAGAACAGGGGTATATTATTCCATACCCTCCCACCCCAATCCTCTATTCCTTGGCCATCTTAACTCCTTGCCTCCCATGTCACTTGGGAGGCCAATCATGGATTGTTTCTACTATCTGAAGCCCAGCCTGTAGCTGACCTCATCACTCCCTTCACTAGCTACTACTTAGAGAAAGTTATATAAAGCAGGGCTAGGGCTAGGGTGAAACATTTAAGGCATTTGTCTTAATTGCAAGATTTGATTTCTTAAAAAATATTGCATTAAAGTATTACCTTTATGGGGGGGGGCGCCTGTGGCTCAAAGGAGTAGAGTGCTGGCCCCATATGCTAGAGGTGACGGGTTCAAACTCAGCCCCAGCCAAAACCTGCAAAAAAAAAAGTATTACCTTTATTACTGGGTTTTTTTGCACCCCCTTAAATTTTGTGCAGTCTTAGCCCTGATTTACATGTGGAACTGACCAATGAGACCAACAGCCAAGAGCTTAGACTAATCAAGAGGCCAGAGCTCATTTTTGAGTGACAGCCTTCCAAATTCAGCTAAAAGACAGATTTATCTGACTTACACACACACACACAAAGAATTTGCTGGATTTCATCAGGGCTGGGACTGTAGGTACATATATCACCGCCCACCAGAGTCCCTGCTCCTGATGTCCCTCTCTGTTCTGTTCTAGAACTTAGATATTATGAACCACTAGGCAAGAAGAGGTTAAGATACAAGGAAAATACTAACAGCTGAAGATACCAAAGCTAGAATCCTCCATTGCTAATGAGTTTATTAGTGCCAAAGAACTCCACTTAAGTCCTTTTGGTTAAAAGTAATAAATTTTTCAAGTGGAAGGTGGTAGGGCTGCTGCTGCTGCTGCTGGTGGTAGTGATCACATATGGTTTCAACTAACTCATAAAAGAACACCACCAGAAGCGATTCTTACTAGTCTGTATTTTAAAAGGGAGGTGCTAATGGATTCCTACATTTCAGAGGATGCACTGGAAGTTCCTTAGCATAATTAGTAAAAATTCAAAAAGGTAAACATTGCAGGATTATAGAATAATAGGATGGCAAAAATGGACCTGATCCATCCACTGCCTTCATTTTGCGAATGAGGAAACATGCAGACACAAAAATTACTTCTCCTACCTGACAGTCTGGGGTCCAGGTGACAGAGCAAGGAAGATGGTTGAGAGGAAATAAGCACTTAACATTATCCTTAGAACAGATAAAAAAAAATACTGAGCCATGACACATACAAAGAAATCAAGGACAATGTTTATGGGGCAAAAGGCTTTGTTTCCAAAGCACCAATTTTTTTGAGACAGAGTCTCACTACATCGCCCTTGGTAGAGTGCTATGGCATCATAGCTCACAGCAACCTCAAACTCTCAGGCTTAAGAGATTCTCTTGCCTCAACCTCCCAAGTAGCTAAGACTACAAGCGACTGCTACAACAACTGGCTATTTTTTGTTGCAGTTGTCATTGTTGTTTGGCAGGCCTGGTCTAGATTCGAACCTACCAGCTCCGGTGTATGTGGCTGGCACTCCAGGTGCTTGAGCTACAGGCACCCCCTCAAGTTATTTCCTGCAGACATCCTTCCCTGACCATCCCTGACCTACTCATAATGTCACTAACACCACCAGGCTACATTAAGTCTCCTTGCACTTTTACGACAGTTTTCAAAACTGTGATTTAAGTAATTTGTGTGCCATTATTGAATAGCTGTCACTCTAACTAGATGTGAATTCCATGAGGATAGTGACCATGCCTGTCTTGTTCACAACGACATCTTTACTACTTAGTGCAATGCTGGCAATAGTAAAAGATGGGGAAAAAAAGTTGAATAAAAATAAATAAGTGCTGGCTTGGCACCTGCGTCTCAAGTGGCTAAGGCACCAGCCACATACACCTAAGGTGATGGGTTCGAATCCAGCCTGGGCCTGCCAAACAACAATGATGGCTGCAATCAAAAAATAGCCAGGCTTTGTGGCAGGCACCTGTGGTCCCAGCTACTTGGGAGGCGGAGGCAGAAAACTTGCTTGAGCCCAGGAGTTGGAGGTTGCTGTGAGTTGTGATGCAACGGCACTCTACCCAGGGGGACAGCTTGAGGCTCTGTCTCAAAATAAATAAATAAGTGCTAATATCCAGTGCTCACTAGGTTTTATTATTGAGATGTGATCTATGTACCATAAAATTCACTGCTATGGTTTGTGCTCAATTTTGTCTCTCAAAACTCAATTTTGTCTTTAATTCTCCACGTTCTCCTTGAATTCTGACCCTATCCCACAAGGAATTTGCTTCTTCCTTAATCCCTCTCCTCTCACTCTCTTTTCAGAATTACCCACAAACCAGTTCCATAGATGGCTTTTGTTTAGCCAAGGCTCTTCCAGTATTCATGAACTCTATCTTCGAGTCTTTCAAAATAATCAATATAAGCAATGTATTAATTTAATTCCATTTAATTCATTTATCGAACAACTACTGTGTGCCAGGCACTATGCTGGGTGCTGAGGCTACAAAGATCAAGCAGGGAGAATTCCTGACTTCCAGGAATTTACCACCTAAAGAGGAAAAACAGCGAGGTAATTAAATGCACTGTGACAACTAAGTCAGTGCAGTGCAGTGTAAGCAAACAATTCATTCGCCCAGGAGGGAGCATTACAGAACTCCTAGTGAGGAGACAAGATAGTGGCCTGGAAAGCTACAGAGAGGAAGGTAACATTTGAGTGGGTTCTTCCCTTAGAGAAGAAACTAAATTATCCAAATTGAATTTTCCAGTTTCATACTAAATGTTTTATAAAGCAACTAAGAAAGTTTTCTCCTGGCGGCACCTGTGTCTCAGTGAGTAGGGCGCCAGCCCCATATACAGGTGGCGGGTTCAAACCCAGCCCCAGCCAAACTGCAAGGAAAAAAAAAAAAGAAAGTTTTCCCCAAAATTAAAGGAAAACATGGTGCTTGCTTTGGCAGCACATATACTAAAATTAAAACAATACAGAGAAGATTAGCATGGCCCCTGCCCAAGGATGACACACAAATTAGTGAAGCATTTCATTTAAAAAAAAATTAAAAAAAGGAAAACATGCTTCTTTGTCCTTGTGTCTCACCTTACCATACATCTACATACCCAGCTAATTAAAACATGTCATTTTAATTAAAGGCACCTACGAAAGGTGGCCAGGTATACCACTGTATCAAGTGGCCCAGTTGCCTATCTCCTGGCAAGAGAGTTCCTCAAGTGACCTAGTGATACCGGAATTTCACTTTTCAGTAGGATCTTGGTCTCAGTGATTAGAAGAATGAATCCGTGGACCACAGATCAGTGGTAAGACAGGATTTATTTACAGAAAAGAATACAGAAGTGCCAGAGCTCCCAGCAGAGAGAGAAAACTGGAGTCAGGAGAGAAAAGTGTTCTCTTTTCCTTTCTGTCTGTCTGTCTGTAGGCTCTTTGTCTAGGGGTCTATATAGTCACATGGAGCCCTCGTCATTTCACAGATGGGAAAACTGAGGCTCTGGTCTTCAGTTTCCTGGTTTCTTCCTCTGGTATAGTTATGCTGTACTCCCTTCATTAAGCACCTTCCTCCCTTCGTGGATTTGCAGGGCCTGACATCTTACTTTTAAAAGGCCTGGCATGGTGCCTCACCCCTATAATCCTAGCACTCTGGGTGGCTGGGCAGGTGGATTGCTTGAGCTCAGGAGTTCAACACCAGACTGAGCAAGAGCCAAACACCAACTCTAAAAAACTAGCTGGGCATTGTGGCAGGCACCTGTAGTCCCAGGTACTCGGGAGGCTAAGGCAACAGGATCACTTGAGCCTGAGAGTTTGAGGTTGCTGTGAGCTATGACACCATAGCACTCTACCAAGGGTGACAAAATGAGGTTCTGTCTCAAAAAAAAAGGGAGAGATTTCCTGATTCTTGTCAGGAAATCATTACAAACTTTTACTTTCTCTAAATTTCTATTTCACAAAGTCTATATCTGATAATTTATCATTTAATTATATTTTTGCCTTGTATTTTTTTTAATAATTGAAGTGTTCATCTTGGTACTCTAATGATATTATAAGTTTGTTGAAGAAAGAGTCATCTTTTAAATTTCAGATCTGGACACAGAGTTAAGTCTCATTATCTATTAAGATTTAATTGAATGGGGGTGGCACCTGTGGCTCAGTAGGTAGGGGGCTGGCCCCATATACCAAGGGTGTCAGGATCGAACCCAGCCCCAGCCAAACTACAACAAAAATTAGTTGGGCATTGTGGCAGGCACCTGTAGTCCCAGCTACTCGGGAGGCTGAGGCAAGAGAATTGCCTAAGCCCACAAGTTGGAGGTTGCTGTGAGCTGTGATGCCCCGGCACTCTACCGAGGGCGATAAAGTGAGACTCTGTCTCTAAAAATAATAAATAAATAAATAAATATTTAATTGAATGGATAGGAATCCACCCTTGAGGAGGCTAATAACGGAGAAGGAATAGTAAGCAATGCTACCACCTTCAAAGGTTAATTTGGTTCTCATCCAGCCCTTAAATCCCAGTTGGGCTGTATTTAAAGAAGCTTCCCTAAGAACGTAACATAAAAACAAAAGGAACCACATTAAAGATCATATTCACAGCCCATCCAATTGAAGTGGAAAAAAAGATTACTATAGAGAAGAACAACATAACATGTGGCAAATGTCAACCTGAAAAGCTCCTCTCCACAGAATACTGAATTTATTATCCATGTACTAATCTAAACCCTTTAAGATGTTTTTAAAATAAAAATAACTTCTATTTTTTTTTTTGAGACAGAGTCTCACTATGTCACCCCAGGTAGAGAGTGCTGTCCTGTCATAGCTCACAGCAAACTCAAACTCTTAAATTCTCTTGCCTCAGTCTCCTGAGTAGCTGGGACTACAGTCGCCCACCACAACACCTGGCTATTTTTTTTTTTAGAGTCAAGGTCTGGTTCTGGCTCAGGCTGGTCTTGAACATGTGACCTCAGGCAATCCACCCACCTTGGCCTAAAAAATAACTTTTATGTCTCATTACCATAAAAGGTTCTTTTTTTCACCCTGCTGTCCCTATTCCTGGGGTCTGGTGCCTCCCACTAAAGCTTAGTTAACAGAAGAGGACATTTAGTAGCATGAAATAGCATGAATGCTGGCACTGGGAAAGGTCTGGGTTTGTTTGTTTGTTTTTATTTTGTTTTGTTTTGTTTTGAGACAGGGTTTCCCCTTGTTGCCCAGGCTGGAGTGCAATGGTGTGATCATAGCTCACTGCAACTCCTGGGCTCACATGATCCTCTTGCCTCAGCCTCCTGAATGGCTGGGACTACAAGCACACATCACCAGGCCTAGCTAATTTTTCGATTTTTTTTTTTTTGGTAGAAACAGGGTCTCACTCTGATGCTCAGGCTGGTCTCAAACTCCTGGCCTCAAGAAACCCTCCTACCTGGGTCTTCCAAAGTGCTAGGATTACAGGTGTGCGCCACCATGCCTGGCCAGGTCTGACTTTTTTAGCTTATCCTCTCTGAGGGAGAACCATGATAAAAGCTACTTTCTTTCCTTCCCTCTGGTAAATACTTGCAAGACTGAAGCCTAAGGAATCTTATTCCTTTTCTACTCCCTAACCTGTCTCAAACCAGAAGGAACTGGCTGACTGAGACCCTGCTAACAGCCAAGAATAGGAAGAAATCCAAAGAGCTGGGTTTTCCCTACACACTAGGAAGAGACAAATTCCCTAGTTTCCTTCTCGTGTCTGGTGGGAAATCAGGGATGGAAATTTTGGTCTGTGTTGTTTTGAGTCTATTTTTTCCCTCCTGTTATAGCAGAATTCTTCCCCTACTACTTCAGTCAAACTTTTTTTAAGGCAAGCATGAAATAAAGTTTATTAAGAAAAAAAAAAGTTGGCTCGGCACCTGTGGCTCAATCAGCTAAGGCGCCAGCCATGTACACCTAAGGTGACGGGTTTGAATCCCCAGCCTGGGCCCACCAAACAACAAAGATGGCTGCAACCAAAAAATGGCCAGGCGTTGTGGCGGGTGCCTGTGGTCCCAGCTACTTGGGAGGCAGAGGCAGGAGACTCGCTTGAGCCCAGGAGTT